>JACTAT010000057.1:684715-694740 GCA_014526335.1 Chrysaora quinquecirrha | reverse complement strand
ACACTTTTTTTATAAGAATACAGTCTATAAGAATATTCAGGCTCAAAATTGCTGAAATTTAAGAATTATTTAAGAATAATCTGAGGCTCAAGCTTGACGAGGATCATTTTTATTTCTCTGCGTTTTTTACACTGCACAATAAGTGTGATTGTCAGGCAACTGTATTTGTTTTGAAATGCATACATCCTGTCTGACTCTTTGATACAGTAACTCTTTTTATTAATAAAATAACAAATGACAAAGATTTGACTTATTTCTCTTGATCTTCAGGCCAATTTACAACATTGATGATTAAGAATAATTTAAGAATATTTTCAGGCTCAAAATCGAATAAGCTTAAGAATAATCGAGGCTCGGCAAAAAAGAAGGTATTCTTATAAAAAAAAAGTGTGTATGGCCTACTTGTACAAAGTTCAGTTGTGCACATGCTCTGAACTGATGATACGAGAAAATGTTTCCTTTCGAAGCACAAAGCAATGTCTCAGCTACACAAGAAATCTGGACTGGAATGAGCTTAATATTCTCTAGCTATGTCATTGCTGTTGCATCATTGTATCATTGCATCACTCGAGCTGAAAAATCGGTTTGGTCATAGCCTGGAAGGTTCCCGATTCGAATTCCAGCAAATGTCAATTTAGCTTACAGTTATGGCTAATCAATATAGAAAATATAGGACATATTAATAAGATATGAAACAGTAGCGTTAGCGATTATAGATGGGGAAAGTTTTTGTTTTTCTTACCAGCAGAAAGATTTTCAATGGACAATTTTCTTTTCATTTCTAGAATAAAATTGCAAAACGTATAGTAAATTATAGGTGTATAAATGTTAAGAAATACAAATTGGCTTAAATTCCACACTGCTGATTTAATCAAAGTCCATATTTTTATAACCCGGTCTGCACGAGTTACCGGTTTATATGAGTCGGTCTCTTCCAAAAAAGGTCACAATAGGCTTTTCGTTTACACGGGTACGCATGGATCCGCTCCTCTTCGGGAACGGGATCGTATCTTTTGGGAACGCTAGGAAAGCGGATCCATTTGAATCCGTTCCCGATCCATTCCTGTGCAAATGCGATGAAATCGTACCTATATCGTACCCGAAATGTGCAGGTCATTTGGATGCGTATCGTTTTCTCTTAAAGGGGTCTTAAAAATTTACTTAAGTGCAATGGCATCATGGCATAATCCAGCTGGCTCGTAGTGCCAGAAGCTCAGCGAAGTCGGCGTTTTGGCCCTCGCCCAAGCTACGGTAGCGTCACAGAGTTTATTTTGAAACACCATTTCTCACCTTTCAAATTTGATAAAAATCTGCTTCGATCAACTGGTTGATAAAATGGAATGGTGACCTGCAAGGAATTTTTGTTAATTATTTTCATTTACGATTTATCTAAAACAACAGTTCACGAATTTTGCAAAATTTCAATTAACCTCTCCTTTCAATTCTAGATCCCTTGCAATATGTGCCATAGAAAACCAATTTACGAAAACATTCCTTTTTTGCGAGAACTGCTGTTCACTTTCAGATATATATCAACCAAAGTTGCGATTAGGTTTTTAGGGGTGGTAAATTGAAAAGGAGCAAGATACAAAGTTTGGAACCTAAGCCACCATGCCTAATCAATGGAAGTTCAGCAAAATATAATAAACTGCACTAACACAGACATGTCATGAAATTCGAAGGCATGTTTACAAAACTCACCTGTTGAACGACAGGCTTTTGATCTTTTATACTGAAATAAAAAAATCATTTAAAATTACAAAAAGCACTATATAAAGGAAAGGCCAAAGCAGCCCTAAAATAATTGATCCCAGACAAGTAAACATGGTAGTAGAACCTGTAGGGAAGGGCAGAATAACTTTACAAGAGTCACCTTTTTTTATAAGAACCACTAAATTTTAACTGAGGCGAACACTAGGATAGATTCTTTCCACAATTGGCATACCACTGACAGTAGATGGGATTCGAACCTGGATGGGATGCTCAGAGAGGAAATGACGTTTCCACTGAGCTCTAGAGCTCAATGAAATCGCCGAGTGACTCTCCAAGTCATCCAGCCGAGGATTATCCTCTCGTTTGACTCTTGTGTTTCGGGTATGTTGAGCCTTCTTCAGTACCATAAATATTGGTATATATTTGTCAAAAATGGCGAACACTAGGATAGATTCTTTCCACAAGTGGCATACCACAATAGATTGGATTCGAACCTGGACTGCATGATCAGAGAGCCAACGACGTTTCCACTGAGCTATAGAGCTCAATGAAATCGTCGAGTGACTCTCCAAGTCATACAGCCTGAGATTATCCTCCCGTTTGACTCTTGTGTTTTGGCTATGTTGAGCCTTCTTCAGCACCATTCATATTTATATCTATTTGTCATCAATGGCAAACACTAGGATAGATTTTTCCACAAGTGGCATACCACAATAGATGGTAATTGTGCCTGGACTGTGTGATCAGAGAGCCAACAGACGTTTCCACTGAGCTATAGAGCTCGATGAAATCGCCAAGTGACTCTCCAAGTCATCCAGCCGATGATTATCCTCCCGTTTGACTCTTGTGTTTCGGGTATGTTGAGCCTTCTTCAGTACCATAAATATTGGTATATATTTGTCACAAATGACGAACACTAGGATAGATTTTTCCACAAGTGGCATACCACAATAGATGGTAATTGTGCCTGGAATGTGTGATCAGAGAGCCAACTGAGGTTTCCACTGAGCTATAGAGCTCAATAAAAACGCCGAGTTACTCGCCAAGCCAAAGATTATCCTCTCCGTTTTACTTTTGTGTTTCGGCTATGTTGAGGCTTCTTCTAGTTAAAAGAATACATGGTATCACCTGCGGTATGAGCATCTCTTACCTTCCAACATTAAAAATAGCTCTGTCTCTCAGTGAGGCCATTTCATTGTAAGCTGTATCTGATAGAATAGTTTCCACATCGGGTGTTCTAAAACGTATATAAATTTGTTAGAAACTCAGTCTCTTTAAATTGGAGGGTCTGGATCAAAGAAGGTGAAGGTGAAATGGTGTATTTAGCGCCAGTCACTAGAATTTTCGTAGTAGGTCAACTAAATGAGACCTCTACCCTAGCTGTGACGCTACTGCTACCGTGGCTGGGCTTCGAATCCCGACCATGCAGACACTACGGGCAAGGTTGATTACACCACGACGCCACAGCACCTTCAAGATATCTGATTAGGAAAGAAAAAAAATATATATACATCATTCAAACCTTGTAACTTCACCAGCTTTGGCAATAATAAAAGACACTTCACGATTGCATTGACGGATTAATCTCTGGGCTGTCGCTAGAGTGCTGGCCTGCAGTAAATATAGACATGAATTTAAACCAAGATCTGATGATACCGGCCTCGGGTTTCGGGGATTTCACAGACCCAAATTGGCGTAGAGATACGCAGTTTTTTAGGACGAACTGAAGCGGTTAACGTAGCGCATTTTTTTATAAGAATACTTTGGGATGAAAATATCTGTCCGCTTGTCCGTTTGATAGAGAACAAGAAGTGTCCGTTTGATAGAGACGTCCATTAATGAAGATTTCTGGTTTTGCCAACAGTACACAGCTTTATAGTCCAACTCTTCTATATTAACTATTCTTTTACGCAGCTTTGGTGAAGACACAGGCAGTTTATCAAACAATCCTGTGCCGCTAGCTTATTCGTATCGGAGAAGCAATGTACATGAATAAATAAACATTCAGCACTCTCAGATTCCAGATAAACGATGTGCATAAGATTTTTATGATTTTTGTAACCGTTTATTTTTTTGAAAGGTAGATTGCTTGAAAGGTAGAGACATAGATATGTTTTTAAAATAGACAGACAAGGCAATACCAACAAGAATAAACGTCCCCACGCTTATTCTGAGCCTAATATTAGTGAATAGAAGTTACCTTTTCAGGGTCCAGGCATCCAGTGAAAATTGCAGTGTTAACAAATCCTGTAATAAACAAAGTAAACAAAATAAATTAACAAAATCCGAACAAAAATTTGTGGGTAACAGCATCCTTTCTCTAATTTTCGTTAACTTGACATATCGTCATATAATGCAAATGTATAAGTAAATAACTAACCAGGTTTACATTGTTCCAAGGCCATTGGCATGAGACTTCTATAGGAACAAAAGAAACATCGTTAGGCTTCATAAGAATAAATGATAAGTTTATCTGCAATCATTTACTATATATTCGGGCACTAGCACTAGCAAGAGGCCCAAAGGGCGAGGGGGAAACCGAAAAAGACCCGAAACACAATCCGAAAAAGATGATATCTTAAAGTGTCAAACTTTGTTAACCCTAATCCTACCGGGGGGAGGGTGGAATCCAACCCCCCTCAAGCTTTTCTTGAAACTGTTCTGTTGTGTAATGGATGTAAGCTTGCAAACCAGACTGACTTTAAGCCTGTATGTATAAGCTACAATGTGATACAAAAAAATCCCCAAAATAATAACAATGGGTCACGTGACATTGCCTTATATGGAAAGCGGTCATGCCAAAACCACATATAAGTGCCTATTTTTACCATTAAATCTTATCAGAATTGACTGATTCTTTGCAAGGTAATAGAAAATAGTTACTAGCTACAAAATGTAAAGAAATTTCCGGATTTCTATTGATATTAAGGAAGGTCGATTTTTGACCGACGTCCATAGCATGTTTTGATTATGATGTCACAATGACGTCATAATAGAAGTGGGAGACGCCCAATTTACCAACATTACTCCTAATACATTGGTCAATGCCTGTGCCAAGTTTGATTGCTCTAGCTCTACTGGACAGCAATTTATGGATGGGGGGTGGAAACCACCCCGGCTGTGGTAGATCAAAAAAAGGCCGGTAGGATTAGGGTTAATCTAGATATTCCCTAGAAGAAAAACAAACAAAATCCCAATAAAAATTAGGGCTTTTTAGATGAAGTAAAATTTTGATTTTAGGCTGGTTAGAAGCAGCCTTGGACATCAACACCAAAAACATGTATAATCCTATTTCAAACCAAACAGAATGCGCAAATTTAATTACACTTCCTCCCAAAATCATTTCTTCTCCCGCCATTTGAGCAACTTATTACTTCGGGACATATCATACGCGGGGATCACTATGATAGTTAGGGGATTTGTTACTCCCGAACAGTGTATCGCTCTGTCCTGTCCTTAACAGCAATAAGGCTTTAGCTGCGATCGATATAGGAGAGAAAAATCCCGACATACCCATCCTTGCAAAATGAAAGAAACTGCTAGATTCTACTAAAGTTTTATAACTTTTTATAGCTACAAAATGCGATTTTCAACAGGTTATTTCTGCCATTATCTTTAGAAAACTCCCCAGTCAAGACCATACACTGGGTAACAGACTCTCAAGGACAAAATGAGATCGTTTCTTTAAGAGATTCTGGTAACCCCAAGTTAGAAAGACCACAAATAAACAAGGAAATCTGCATTGCCTATTTTGCAAAATCTTTGTGCGTAATCAAAGTATTTATCAACGCTTACAGTAAAATCCTGTAGCACACTGCCACGTTAAAAATAGCAAACTGAAGAGCTTATTATGCCGATACGTGACAGCCTCCTTGAAGTATGTTTAGAGGAATACCTCCAGTATCGGGTGATATTGCGATTATCCACCACCCAAGTTCACTTCCAAACACTGACTACAGTACACATCCATATAACTGCTTACCGGGGTGAAGCTGCCCAAGATAAGGGACAAAGGGACTTGTGGACCCCAGTTTTGGGTCATAAATTTCCATCAATCCCCATCGACTTGTGGACCCCAGTTTTGGGTCATAAACTCGGTTCAACTACAGTACAATCTTTTAAGAAGATTCTTTCTGTCCCAAGAGTCAGTTTGGCCACGACATCTATCACTTCCAGGTTGAGGGATACAGATTCATCAATTATTGGGCCAAATTGATTGCTGCTTTGTACCTTGATTCAATCAATTTATATCTTGTTTTTACTACAACTTATTCAAGTCTTTTGTCTGAATGTAAACTGGAGCCAATTCCTCCTTCTTTTAAGTAGTACCAGTTCAGTTCTCCTGCAGCAATTCTGGCATGATCTCACCTCATGCAGAAATCCCATTTATAGCTATCCTGCAGCCACCTCATCTCCGATGGCAAAAACCAATAATACTCTAGATACTGCATATATGCTGCTTTTTTGCTGCATAGGTCCATAAAACCTCTAGTCTCCAAGTTAGTGTCTCAGCAAAAGTAGGTAGATAACAAATAATCCACTTTTTTAGTGTGGCATCAAGAATCATCTTTCACCTTGAATAAAAACTAGGTTTCGTTTTTAGAATCAATTAATCAGTCTGTAGTTATTAATCATCAGCTGTGAGAACATTTGGCAGAAAAACAGGTAGATAGGCCCTGGAACGTCACTTTCGAAAATGAGCCATTTGCTATTGACCTCGCTTGATCACATATCACCTCGCTTTCGCTTTCCCGCACTTTCATTTAACAAAATGGACGAAAGAAACAAGACAAGGTTTATTTTGTGGCAGATAAGGTTTCTCTTTAGAGGGAGATAAGAAAAAAATGGTATCAAAAGAACTTGTGTTATTAAAATAACAGAGATTATTGGTAAACTTAGGGCAAGTAATCATGAATTGGAAACAACAGTTACAATGTTGACCCAACTCTGGCCCTCTGGATGATTAATTTTGCTGGAGATAAACCGGTCTTTAGACTTTGTTAAAGAATTTGGCTGGTTTTTTGTTCCTGCTATTTTGGTTATTGTAGTTTTACTCATGTACTTTTGAGCAAGATACATTTTTCAGAGCTTCTACACAATTTGACTGGAATTAATACTTAGGTGCTTTGCATTTTAAATGTTTTTGTGAGTGTGGGACCCCCCAATTTGGAGTAATTTTTCTGTGACAGTTACCCCAGTCTTGGGTATAATTTCAAATTATCCACCCCAGTCTTGGGTACGTTTGGCTTGGTCACCTACTCAAGTCCCCCGATCTTGGGCCTGATCTTGGGCAGCTTCACCCCGGGGCTCAAGTGATGTTTATTGTAAATAGGAGGAATGACTTTATATTTTGGGGGGCTTTGGGGGGTCAGGGCCAAAATTTTGCAAAATGTGAAAATTCATTGAGAAGTGAAGGAATCCTTTGAAAAAGGCCGTAATTCACTTTCCAACATCGCAAAATCATAAGAGGCAACGGTACACATTTTTCAGCTGCAGAAGCAATACCTTTATCATTGAAATGCATCTTTAGAACCGTTCTGTAGACCACAATTCAAGCGATGCGTCTGCCGCTGCGGAGGAGAGAGCTTGACATCTAAGAAACTGACAGTTCTCCATCATTTTCTACCGCATAAAAGTGGAATAACTCAAGTCCAAATAATTTCCCCATACTTCTCGCTATCCGACAATACATTTCTGGGGTATTTCATGTTATAAAATAATTTTCCTTTTGTCATTCCTTCTGAGTTCGTTTTCTGACAGTTCTCCACTCTCTGTAGTAAGTAAACAATACAGCCGGTGAAAACCTATCTTTAAAAACAGGTGGAGAACTGTGAGAAATATACTTTGCCATGCATTGGCAGTCGAACTCTGTTGAAAATCTTAAAGTAGACATGAAATAATACAGAATTACAAAGTTACAAGTGCAGTCTTTCAAGCAACGAGGAGATATTGACATTTGAAGATGGAGAACTGTGGGAGAACTGTGTGGAGAACTGTAGAACTTGGCATCCCGCTTGCTTGCTCCTTATTCAATTTCGCAGTCCATCAAATAACAATGCCAATTAAGCTTACTTTAGCATTCTTCCGTTCTCTGTTGTGAAGATCAACAACACTTGAAAGCAAGTACATCATGCCTGCATAATTCGTTTCATTTTCTGAATTTCGTAATAATTCACTGCTAAACAGTGGAGTCAGTTTATGAGCTTTGATGAAAAGTTTTCCGTTTATAGTTAGATTCGTCTCGAGACAACATAATGCAGACTGTTTTATGTAAATTTACAACCCTCCCGTTACTGTTTATAACAGAATTTCTGACCTTCTGTTTTGCTGTGATTACTCAAAATTCAGACAATCCTCGCCAAAAAGGCTGGGACACTTCGAACTTTTGTAAAATTCTCGCTCTAAAGACGCATACCCCCCTCCCCCCGACTCAATGTTGGTGAAATCGATGTTGACAGTGGTCCCAACATTGAGTCGGGGGGGAGGGGGGTCTTATTACCCAAATATTTTGTAATGGGACGGGGTTTTTAAGGTAAAACATACTTATAACATACTGTCCCCAATATTTTTGACGAGGATTGTCTGAGCAAGAGCAGAAATCTAAAATTGTATTTTTCTCAAGAATGGAAAGAATCAAAAGGCTCAAGTGATGTTTATTGTAAATAGGAGGAATGACTTTATATTTTGGGGGGCTTTGGGGGGTCAGGGCCAAAATTTTGCAAAATGTGAAAATTCATTGAGAAGTGAAGGAATCCTTTGAAAAAGGCCGTAATTCACTTTCCAACATCGCAAAATCATAAGAGGCAACGGTACACATTTTTCAGCTGCAGAAGCAATACCTTTATCATTGAAATGCATCTTTAGAACCGTTCTGTAGACCACAATTCAAGCGATGCGTCTGCCGCTGCGGAGGAGAGAGCTTGACATCTAAGAAACTGACAGTTCTCCATCATTTTCTACCGCATAAAAGTGGAATAACTCAAGTCCAAATAATTTCCCCATACTTCTCGCTATCCGACAATACATTTCTGGGGGTATTTCATGTTATAAAATAATTTTCCCTTTTTGTCATTCCTTCTGAGTTCGTTTTCTGACAGTTCTCCACTCTCTGTAGTAAGTAAACAATACAGCCGGTGAAAACCTATCTTTAAAAACAGGTGGAGAACTGTGAGAAATATACTTTGCCATGCATTGGCAGTCGAACTCTGTTGAAAATCTTAAAGTAGACATGAAATAATACAGAATTACAAAGTTACAAGTGCAGTCTTTCAAGCAACGAGGAGATATTGACATTTGAAGATGGAGAACTGTGGGGAGAACTGTGTGGAGAACTGTAGAACTTGGCATCCCGCTTGCTTGCTCCTTATTCAATTTCGCAGTCCATCAAATAACAATGCCAATTAAGCTTACTTTAGCATTCTTCCGTTCTCTGTTGTGAAGATCAACAACACTTGAAAGCAAGTACATCATGCCTGCATAATTCGTTTCATTTTCTGAATTTCGTAATAATTCACTGCTAAACAGTGGAGTCAGTTTATGAGCTTTGATGAAAAGTTTTCCGTTTATAGTTAGATTCGTCTCGAGACAACATAATGCAGACTGTTTTATGTAAATTTACAACCCTCCCGTTACTGTTTATAACAGAATTTCTGACCTTCTGTTTTGCTGTGATTACTCAAAATTCAGACAATCCTCGCCAAAAAGGCTGGGACACTTCGAACTTTTGTAAAATTCTCGCTCTAAAGACGCATACCCCCCTCCCCCCGACTCAATGTTGGTGAAATCGATGTTGACAGTGGTCCCAACATTGAGTCGGGAAGAAAATCTTATACAAATATTTTGTAATGGGACGGGGTTTTTAAGGTAAAACATACTTATAACATACTGTCCCCAATATTTTTGACGAGGATTGTAGGTTCCTTATAAAGTGGTTCCTTATAAAAAAAAGCGTGTAGCTCATAAGAATAATTACATGGTCAAGTGCTAGGACACAACTCATACTCACCCCTGGGTTAGCAAAATAAGCCTTCTCCGTTTTCTGCTCGAAGCCTGAGGACGTCCTTTCTGACGGGTCAAATTGTTGTATGTCAGCAAAAGCTGATCTTGGAAATCTATGAAAAGAAAATCAAAGTTAATTAATAATTTCTCTGAAAGTTCTGATATAGCAAGATTAATAAAGTATTTTAGTGGAAGTAAACGAAAGCAAAAGTTTGGACAGGCTATCCTGCTCTTCCATCTAGATTTATTTTTCTGTTCTTTACTGTAACGCTACCCTTTGGTAGCCTTATCAGTGAGAAACAAGTAGCTATGTT
>JACTAT010000057.1:599598-661811 GCA_014526335.1 Chrysaora quinquecirrha | reverse complement strand
AACTAAAAAGAATTAGCACATATACCATTATTTCTAGTATTATTAGCCCCCTTTTAAGCACCCCCTTAAATAAACTCACTGTATGAAAATACAAGACAACATAATACTGTGATTAGATAGTAATACATGTGCAGCCAATAACAGCTGTAAATCCTCGAATTTGCCCCAACCTCTGAATAAGCCCCCACCTAAGAACGCATTTTTGGAAAATAAGCCCCCCTCAAAAAAATCCCCATGTGGGGACGACTTGAAGGTCTTATCAAGTTGTTTGCCTATAATGTATCTTTCAGCAAACAAAAACACTGAAAAGTCTAATGATTACTGGTCTGACTCTCCATTCAACAAATAATCAGCTATCGCTATCAGCTATTGCTTTCAGCTATTAGGTACGAAAGTTGTTATGGGGTTGTGGCCTAATCCAGCTGGCTTGTGGGCTAGGTGTCAGAAGCTCTGTATGGTCGGTGTTGAAGCCTCAGCAGGGCAGTATCACAGCCAAGGTCAAGACCTACGTTAGCCTACTATATTGAGATCCTAACAACTGGCACTTGATACACCATTTCGCCTTCATCTATCAGCAGTGTTGCAAGCAAGGGATTATTTATCATATCACACAAATAAGTTATCTTCTTTCTCTGTTTGTTATTCTGTTAAAAACACACAACATATTGAGCTATTAAATAAGCAACCACCCTCAAAAGAGCCCTCGGCATCAGATCCTCCACTTGAATAAACCCCCTCCCCCACCCAGTCTGTAACAGAATTGTAACATCAACATCGCGTGCACTAAATACAGTAATGTAATTACTGTAGTAATCACGTGTATATGGGATATAAATACAAATGTAACACAATATTAAGTTAGCCTTGATTACATCTCTGTTAATGTAACTGATTCATGAGATAAGAGAAAATGTAATGAGGCATTTTTCTTGTACCTCATTCTGCAAAGCGTACCTCTTACAAGTCTATGGAGTATGGCATGTGCAAGGATGAGATAAACAATAGAATAATAGAAAAGAACAATGGAAAGGGCATCTCGCTGAGAACTGCCATACTCTTCAGACTGGCATGGCAGTTCTCGATGAGATTTTGTGTGTGCAGAAGCACATTTCCATTGTTCTTTTCTATTGTTCCATTGTTTATCTCGTCTATCTAGGCCTATTGTTTATCTTGTGCCTGTGGCCGTGGGTGGTCTAGATGCCACGTTATATGTATATACTTTCTGAGCGAAAAGCTTCTAAGGGGTACTCGAAGATACCCAATGTTGGCGTTAACGTTTTCATGGCTAATGTTTTCATTCCTCGATGTTCCTGAAATTCCTGATGTATTCCATTCCACTTCACAAGCTAAGCTGGACAATACAAACGAAACGAATGCGGGCCTAAACGATGATGGAAGCTTTCTAGCTGCTTACTTGCGGCATTGCAGGCGGCAATGAATTTCATATCCTTTTAATTTGAAACTTCGATAATTTCTTAAAAAGCTTATGAAGATAATTACCTAATCTCTTGTCCAGCATATAACATTTTCTTTTTAGAAAGTCTCTCCATTTTCCTCCAAAGCTTCCCTGACGACAGGCAAAATCGCGCTAAAAATTTATAAGGAGACTGGAACGAGTATTTGGAATCAGGAACAGAGTAGCGGGAATGGAATGCACAACCTTGGGATGGAACAAGGAATCCGGAGCTCAAAAACAAGCTTCCGAATTGAAAAATAGAGTTAATTCACTACCAGAGCCCATATTATACTTGCTCGCATGAGATCATCCAGAGGTAGCTATCGTTGCTAACTAGCATGGATTTTGACATAAAGACGCTCAGCCATTATCCAACAGATGGTAGCTTTGGACCATTGCCTTTTCAAGCAAGTCCAATTGCGAATTGTCTGAATCTATGGCTCCTCTCGTACTGAGCAGAAGGTAAAACTAACCTTTCTCAGACTGTCTTAAGCAAGTACACGTTTTTTATAAGAAACATAGCTCGGGGTCTAGTTCTAAAAGTTTCTTAATTTTTGGCCCAATTTTAGTTCTAAAAGTTTCTTAACAGTTTCTTAATTAAATGGAAATAAATTGCAGTAAAAACGACAAAAAACTTTTTGTGGGATATACAGCATACAGTATTGCTTACAGATGCGAGAAATCGCACAAAATTAGCCACGCTGGTGCGAGAAATCGCATGGAAATGCTTGAGAACTAATTACTACCTCCACAAATGTGATCAGTATGTAGGAAAACGGACGCAAAATTTCTACAGTTTCTTAATTTCTTCCTCCTAGTTCTAAAAGTTTTTTAACTTTCTGGGTGTCTAGTTCTAGGTTTCTTATAAACCAGCTTCTTATAAAAAAACGTGTAATGCCAATTACCTGAATCTGTGGCTCCACTCATACTGAACAGAATTAGAATTGCAACAACACTCAGGGGCGTCGCCAAAGGGGGGTACAGGGGACGCTGTACCCCCCCCCCCCAATGTTGAAAACGTCGGCACAAAGAAGGTTTTTTCGGAAAATGATGATATCGGTCTGGAGATTTGGGATTTCTCTAGTTCGGCACTTTTCAATAAAATGCGTTGAAGCTCGGTTACAATAAACCCGACAATAATAAATTTTCCATTAAATTAGAGCATGATTAGAGTACTAAAGCGAGAAAAAATATCATTGAATATCTGCGTCGGTTTCAGTCTCTATCTTCGAAGCTTATACAGTACATACAGTATAAGGATCGATGAAATGATTAAATCAGCCACAAAACAAAGAAAAAAGTTAGATTCTTGAACAAAAAGTTAAGGAAGTCTTGTTTTCATGTTGATTATCGGAAAAACCAAAATGAAAAATGGGTGTGGCTACAAAAGCCACGCCCTTCTGTCGGCAAATTTTAACTCTGTGCCCCCCTAAAAATTTTTTGTTGCTCCGCCCCTGACAACACTTTAACAATAGGGTAAAACTAACCTGTCTCACGACGATCTATCCCTAGTTTCGTGAATCGAATGGAAGTTAGGCTAAGTAAAATTTCAGATCAGATGTTACAGACGATTAGGAGTATAAATTTCAACAATAAACTCTATACAGAACTCTACACAACAAAAATTACAATATAGTTGACATCCGCTATCTCGACTGCCCACCATCTTGAACATTCGCTATCTCGAACGATTTTCCATTTCCCCTCGTTTTGGTAGAAGGGTTTGTATAGAAAAATCATCCGCTATCTCGAACCCCGTTATCTCGAACATTCGCTGTCTCGAACCATTTTCGATTTCCCATGGAGGAAAACCTGCTCTTTATCTCGAACTTTGCAAAATTTTCTGCTGAACTGGATAAAGAGACAGGCTGAAAATATGTATAAGTTCGCCTAGAGGAGCGGGAATGGCAGCAGCTAAGTGATATGCTGCCCATGTATACAATAGATGAAGCTGTTCTCTTTCGAGATGTGCTGCATCGCCATTATCTCAATTTCACCAATAGTAGGGGTGAAAGCAGATGATCTTTGACTCCTATGTAAAAAATACCAGACTTGTTTGATGAAAGTTGGGATCAGTAACCCTGAATGTTAATAGGGGTTCCTTTTCTGACTTAAAAACTATAATTTTTTATATTCGAACATTCGCTATCTCGAACAAATTCCAGCTTCCCTTGAGAGTTCGAGATAGCGGATGTCAACTGTTGTGTATTAACTTTGGTGTATCTAAATAAACGTAATACAGAATCCAAAATTAGTTTCTTGCCTGGGGGATGCACTATGTATAATTCGGGTTCTGGGGACGTGCCGCCCGCAACGGTATTTTGGTATAAGGAACGGTCTCCATTTTCTTGATTTTCATGTTTGAAGAATGAACAATAGGTATAAGGTCTGGTATACATTTTAGACAAATTGGTATAAGGTCGGGTTTGTTTTTGATGCTTGGGCGGCACGTCCCTTACAAAAAGTACCCCCCGGGTTTCTTGTCTGCTCAAACAATAAATAAATGATAAAACATTGAAACTAAGAAATAGATCTTTCTACTATAAAAGCTTTCGCTTTCGCCTCATCAGAATATCATCATAATAACTTGTAGCAAGTCCAACTGCAAGCAAACAATCCATTTGACGGATACTATGTTTTTTGTCTATTTGTATCCGAAAAACTATTACAAACAATAGCAGGCAACACCAAAATTATACCACTGGTTGTTGTGGCTATACTGTGGCATTTACGTTCGGAATACAAACCCCCGGCCAACTGGCACGGAGGGTGGTCACTGCCAGAGGGATTCTGGCATCCCCAGTGGTTCTTTAACGTCCCAAGCAATTTCGAGACGGGCCCGTCATCTTACGTTACCGTAACCAACCGAGTCACAGAGAGCAAAGTTCTAACATCATTCATTTGTGCTCCCTAGCCTGGATGGGTTTGAACCACAAATCTTAAACACAAACGGCGCGAGTGCTAAGCACCGCAGTGTGTTGCACTCTACTTATTAATGTTTATTACTCAAGATTAATTATTTTTCTTTGAACGGCGTTCTTATAAAATAAGTGCATAAGGCATTGAAACATTTCTTGGCAAATAAATAAAGTTATATAATACAATTATTTATATTTGGTCTGAACGAATTGCACTCAGCTTTAGTTATATACGAAGCAATTTTTAAACACAAAATTCATAAACTAAGCTCGCTCTCAGTTGTGTGAGGTTCAAAACCAATTCAGAGTAAAAAACGTTGCTTGGCCAAGTTTTACTTTTTTTCTGGAATTCGTGCAGCTTTAAAAACATCCAGCTTGCATAAATTCTTCTTCATCTTTTCTGTAAAAACGAGCCAAGCGTTGGCCTAGTCACATCTAAAAGCTCAGCTTCTTTGTAAAGCTTTTAAGGCCAACTTTTCCTAGTCTTAAAATTGGAGATCCTGGCAACCAAGAAATATTTCAACATTTTCTAGAAACTACGGCAGCAAAACTCATTTCCTTTGCCAGGATTGGGATAATAATAACTTTCTAGCAACCGTTCTGTTTCTTTGTTTACGCTCGAAATACTTTTACGACTTTATTCTCTTATCTTCAACTTTACTAGACATTATTGCTGGAAATGACTGGCCTGAAAAAAATATACATTAAAAAATGTGATAAGAGCAATTAGTCCTGGGTAAACGACCAAACATTGCTGGATATATGAAGAGATAAAATAAAATAAACTTAAATAGAAAACAGACATGACATACCAGCCAAAGGCTTCAGTTCTGCATTCGGCATTAAGGCAGATACCGCTTTTGCATCTAGAAAAAAAGGTATCGCAGCAGTTATAAGTATGAAATGAACAAGCTGACAAATACAGGATGAAATGAACAAACATGCTGATGAGTGTAGTATGAAATAAACACGCTGATGAGTATAGTATGAAATGAACATGCTGATGAATGCAGTACGAAATGAACATGCTGAATAGAATATGCTGATGAATGCAATACGAAATAAACATGCTGACCAATGCAGTGTGAAACGAACAAAGATGCTGAACAATTATGAAATGAACATGCTGACGAATGCAGTACGAAATGAACATGCTGATGAATGCAGTACGAAATGAACATGCTGAATAGAATATGCTGATGAATGCAATACGAAATAAACATGCTGACCAATGCAGTGTGAAACGAACAAAGATGCTTAACAATTATGAAATGAACATGCTGACGAATGCAATACGAAATAAACATGCTGACCAATGCAGTGTGAAACGAACAAAGATGCTGAACAATTATGAAATGAACATGCTGACGAATGCAATACGAAATAAACATGCTGACCAATGCAGTGTGAAACGAACAAAGATGCTGAACAATTATGAAATTAACATGCTGACGAATGCAGTACGAAATGAACATGCTGATGAATGCAGTACGAAATGAACATGCTGAATAGAATATGCTGATGAATGCAATACGAAATAAAAATGCTGACCAATGCAGTGTGAAACGAACAAAGATGCTATACAATTATGAAATGAACATGTTGACGAATGCAGTAGGATATGATTATGCTGACGAATGCAGTATGAAATGAAAATATTGATGAATACAGTATGAACTGAACTAGCTGATAAACGCAGTACGAAATCAATATTCTAGTGAGCAAATTGTCAAATGATTGTTCAAGAATTCAGTTGGTGAAAAAAACGGAAATCGAAAGTTGATGAAAATTAGAACAAAACAATTACCACTAACCACTAAAATGGAAATTTCCCACAAATAAAGTCGCATCGTCATATACATTGTTGATGAAAGCTGAAATAAAAAAATATAAATATCGCAGAGGTTCTAGAGAAGCAAATTAAAGGTTTTCCTAGGGGGTCCAAATATCCTTTACCCCCCAAAATTCTTCCCCAATATACAGTGCTTAGTAAATTTTTTCAGTCTGTTTCTGACGTTTACAATCTCGGCAGTGTCTGCCGAAAAAAGATTCCCAAGGATGTTTCCGCTAGTTCTCGCAATTTTGAAACTTTTGAGTTGTACAAAACTCCAGAATTGCGATAAACGGCGGGAAAAGAGCCAGCACCACATCCTAGGGTCGGACTTGTTGTAAAGTCAAAATAAAAATGAAAAATCCTATTTATGCTTACTTATTGAAGGTCGAAGGCACCATATTTGATCTACAAGTAAAATCAATAATTAAGCAAGACAAATAATCCAGAAATGCTTCTTGCATAAAAAACAGTATTGTTATCAATATAAGAAAACACAGAATGACTCGGAGAGTTACTCGAAGACTTCAATAAGCTCAGTGGAAATGTCGTTGGCTATCTGATCATGCTGTCCAGGTCTGTGGTATGCAACTCAAGGAAAAATCTATCTTACTGTTGTGACTGCAATTCAAATAGTATACATAGCTACATTTGTATGGTGCTGAAGAAGGCTCAACATAGTCGAAAAAAAAGTCAAACGGGTGGAGAGCCATGGGCTGTCTGACTTGGAGAGTTACTCGACGATTTCATCGAGTTCCTAGCTCAGTGAAAACGTTGTTGGCTCTCTTGTCATGCAGTCCAAGTTTGAATCCCAACGATTATGGCATGCCACTCGTGGTGTGTATGTATTGTCTGTGTGTGCATTAGGGATGTTGCTAAAATTGCTTTCTTGCTGGTCTGCAACTCATGCAGCTTTTTTGTATTTTCAGGGTGGAAACATCATCCTAGCGTTTGCAATTAATAAAAAATAGCAAGATAATAATAAGAAAACGATCTACGCCAATCAGAATGCATAGTATATGGCATTTACCATCGATGGGCATATCTTATTTGGATAGATATGGAATTGGTTTATTATAAAGGCTCGGAATTCGTATCTTTTTGGCTACAATCGTGGACAAAATATGTTGAGACAGGTATCCAGACATACTATCGAGGGTCCATGTCTTTGTCACTCCCTCCCCCCTATTCAGTCATGATTACTTAGGGACAGACATCACGTTGTACGATCGATCTGGAATTTGTTTATTATAAAGGCTCGGAATTCGTATCTTTTTGGCTACAATCGTGGACAAAATATGTTGAGACAGGTATCCAGACATACTATCGAGGGTCCATGTCTTTGTCACTCCTCCCCTATTCAGTCATGATTACTTAGGGACAGACATCACGTTGTACGATCGATCTGGAATTTGTTTATTATAAAGGCTCGGAATTCGTATCTTTTTGGCTACAATCGTGGACAAAATATGTTGAGACAGGTATCCAGACATACTATCGAGGGTCCATGTCTTTGTCACTCCCTCCCCCCTATTCAGTCATGATTACTTAGGGACAGACATCACGTTGTACGATGGATCTGGAATTGGTTGCGGAGCTGAAAGAGCTAATTTCAGCTTTGTCCATTTTGTCAATTGTTGTAAAATTTTAGAAAATGGCAGATATAATAGGCTTGGCATATCTTTTCATCCGTACTCAGAATTTTCTTGGTTCGAATCCCTAACAAATAAGCCCGACCGAACCTTATTACGCTTGTTTCAAGCAGCAAAGCGCGATTTGAGAATTTAGAAGTAGCTATCAGATGACAAAGCCTAATTAAATAAATTTCAAATGGCTTACCTTCATCAGTTCGTTTTAAATATTTTTCATAAGCCTGAAGTCAAAAGGTTTGCATTAGTATTTAGATTAGCAAACATTAATAGGACGACTCTCATTGCAAAACCACATCTGTAGTTCTAAAGCCAGGCTTATGTCGACCTACGGTAACTAACGCGAACTACTCTAAGCTGCCAAATAATCGTCCCCCCGTTAATTAATTTTGAGCTTTTTCCCCCACCACCCTGGACCTTATAAGGACCCCCCGTTTATTAAATTTTCGAAAAATTTCCACCCCCCCCCCGTTTATTTGGACCCCCCGTTTATTTGGTGTAGTAGCTGTAGCTGCTAATTTATGTCAACATGTCAAATGTCAACAACTAGTCAGCACTGTACTTCTAGGATACAGTTGATCGCAGTGGCAGGAGCGCTCGGTAAAAGCTCTATTAAGCCCCCTCTCTCTTTTTA
Source organism: Chrysaora quinquecirrha (assembly GCA_014526335.1). Classification (NCBI taxonomy): domain Eukaryota; kingdom Metazoa; phylum Cnidaria; class Scyphozoa; order Semaeostomeae; family Pelagiidae; genus Chrysaora; species Chrysaora quinquecirrha. Next base: position 653,323 of record JACTAT010000057.1, on the reverse strand, counting down.
GCCCCCCTCTTACGGTATTAACTAATCACAGAAGTAGAAGAAAGGGTGCTTTGATGTCGTGGTCTAATCCTGCTATCCCGTGGGGTCAGGAGCTCAGCAAGGTAAACCAAAACAACAACAAGAAAATAGAAGAATGTTAAAGATCACTGTTATTGGGGATTCTCAAGTACGATATTTAGACGGGACCAAACTTTCCAATCAACATCACGAGGTTCAGGTCATCGCCGATCGTGGAGCCAGGATTGCCAGGATGAAAAACCAAAAGAAGATGCAGCCAGACTCAGACATTATAATCGTTCATGCTGGAACTAATAACCTTAAAACAACTTCACCAGAGGCACTATCAGAGGAAGTAATCGAAACCTTGGATTACATAAAAAATGGGAACAGGCATGCACAGGTTGTATTTTCTTCTATTTTCAAACGAAAGGATGAACTCCATTTAAATGCAAAAGTCATCCAAACAAATAAGATTTTAAAGGACAAACTTTTACTGAAAGGTTACGATTTTATAGACAATGATAACATTTTATTTAATAATTTAGCATTAGACGGGCTGCACATCAACCAAGGGGGCTTAAGAAAATTCGCTGGCAATATAAGCAAATATATTAAGTTTTGCCAATAGGATTCTTGGGATCAAAACTCCACAAATCAAGCGATCATGCATGCGCTCCAATGAGTAAAAATGGTAGAAAACGAGGATTGAAATTAGCAACTTTAAATACCGTATCTCTAAAGAAGTATTTACTAGAGTTACAGATTCTATGTCGTGACCATCACTTCGATATCCTTGGACTTAATGAAACAAGAATTGATAGTAATACGAAGGACTTGGATATTAGAATTGATGGTTACGATGTTTACCGTGATGACAGGAATACTAGCGGCGGAGGAGTGGCTATCTATGTTAATCATAACATCCCACATATTTATAGGGCCGATATCAAGGACCCAAAATTAGAAATAGTGGGGATAGAGATAACCCCGTTGCAAGGAAAAAACTTCATCACGCTATGTTGGTATAGACCCCCAACTTCTGATAATGATAAAGAAACGTTTGAAGCTCTCACCAACTTACTTTCCAAACTTGATGCAGAAGGAAAGGAGATTATACTTTTTGGGGACACAAATTGTGATTTTAAAAGGCAATCGAAGGCCCAGCGAAAGAACTAAAATCTATCTACACCGAGTTTCAATTTGAACAGCAAATCAACGAGTATACCAGAGTTGCTGCCGTTGTTAACAGGGATGGATCGTCCAGAGTGACTAAAACGTTGATCGATCATATTGCCACAAACCGCCCAGACTATATCCTTAGATCTGAGGTGCTGAAAATAGGCATGACAGATCACTACCTTGCACTAATCCAAAGAAAAATCAATGCAAAAAGGCTCTTAAATAGACGAACCAAAATAGTAGAGTCTCGAAGCCTTGCAAATTACAACAAGGATCTTTTCTTGAACGATCTTTTATCTATAGATTGGGACCTTGCTTTTGAAGCCGCCGCCGGTAACCCTGACATCATGGTTCAAATATTCCACGATCTTTTCGGTTCTATTCTTGATGCTCATGCTCCACTTAAACGTAGGAAAGTTTCTAATAGAAATGCACCCTGCATTACGATCACGATTAAAAATCTAATGAGAGAGCGTGATCGAGTCAAGAAAAGAGCCGAAAAAGATCACAGTCTATGGTCAAGGTATAAAAAAACTCAAGAACAAGGTAACGAGTGAACTGCGAAATTGTGTCCAAGACTACTACCACAAATTAATTGAAGAAAACTCTGGTAGTCCAAAGGCCATGTGGAAGACGATAAACAGGGTATTAAACAAAACTAAAAATACTGCACCTGTTAATTCTGTCACATCAAATGGTCACAAGTTGGATCGCCCCAATGAAATAGCCGAGGCATTTAATGATCATTTTGTGACCATTGGCCCTAAACTAGCAAGCAAAATCAAGGTCAAGGCACAAGATGACCCCATAACTTACGTCAAAGATTTGATGAGACACAAATCCTTTCCCGCGTTCAAGTTTAAGAAAGTTGACGTTTGTTATGTCAAACATGAAATAAATAGATTAAAGAGCTCGAAGTCACCAGGGCCTGATAAAATTCCTATCAAAATTCTTAAGGACACGATAGAAATAGTAAGTGGACCTCTAACGACAATATTTAACACGTCTCTAGAAACGGGTGTCTTTCCAGCTCCTTGGCAACTTGCGAGAGTAACACCAATCTTTAAAGCAGGCCAGAAATCAGAGTTATCAAATTATAGACCAATCTCTGTTGTCTCGATATTATCTAGATTGCTGGAAAAAGTTGCCCATGACCAACTTTTTACTCATATGAAGAATAATGGCCTTTTCTCAGATAACCAGTTCGCGTTTCGTAAGGCACATAGCACGTTAACATCGATACTTAATATCACCGAAGCTTGGTTCAGGAACATAAATGATCGTGAAACAAATAAAAGTGTGTTCCTTGATTTAAAAAAAGCATTCGACACTGTCGATCATGGTATCCTACTATCTAAGTTATCCATCTATGGGGTCTCCAATCTTGAACACAACTGGTTCCACTCATACTTGACTGAACGAGAGCAGTATTGCCACATTGAAAGCCACGCATCTAGAAAAAAGCTGCTTCAGTGTGGAATCCCACAAGGGTCGTGTCTGGGTCCCTTACTATTCATCATCTACATGAATGATTTTGAGAAATGCCTGAAAAAAATCAATCCCCAATCTATACGCTGATGATACAAGCATTTCCTTTGCCTCATCAGAGATTGATGAACTCTTTAACGACATCAAAGACGAACTTGATCTTATGTCATCCTGGATGAGACAAAATAAACTTAGCTTGAACGCAGAAAAAAGCGAGTTTATGCTGATAGGGCACCCACGACAACTTAAAGCAACAATAGACTTTCCCGACCTTGAACTGAACAACGAAAAGCTGGGCAGAGTTCGAAAAACCAAATATCTCGGCCTTGTTATAGATGAGAGCATGAACTGGGAAGATCAGATCTCGTCTATGAAAAGAAAATGAATAACGGTCTGGGAGCATTATCTAAACTAAAGAATATTCTCCCCCAGTCTAACCTAGCAGTCATTTACCGAGCTCTAGTAGAAAGCCATCTGAGATATTGTAATGTTGTCTGGGGACATCTGCCAGACACAAAACTAGAGTCTCTTCAAAGACTGCAAAATAGGGCTCGCAGACTTATTGAAAATGGCAAATACAAAGATGGTTGGGTCTGTGATTGGCTAAACGTAAAAAACCTAATTAAGTTTGATAGGCTAATTGCAACTTATAAAGTGAAAAATGAACTCTGCCCAGAAAACCTGAAGAATATATTCACCACGAGATCGACCATTTCGAGATACAATACACGAAAAATTGAAGATTTCGAAATTCCCCGACTTCGTTTAGAATATTGTAAGAAATCCTTTAAATACCAGGGAGCAACTACTTGGAATGAGATCCCAAAAGAAATAAGAGATTCTGCCTCACTATTTTCCTTCAAACGAAACCTGAAGGAATTTTTGAGGTAATGACCCAAACACGACCCCTTGGAAGAGCAGCTTTTTTATTTTTCTTATTGAAAATTGTATGTTAGTAGCATAACCATTGTGTTAAAATAAAATAAAATGAAAAATGAAATGAAATGAAATGAAGGTCGAGGTTTTTCACGATAGTATTTATATTGCTGAAAGGGTATTGTGTTAAAATAAAATAAAATGCGATAAATTAGTTCCAAAATGAATATCAAATGAAATGAAATGAAAGATGATAAAACTGTTACCTTTGCATGTCGATAATGTTCAGGGTCAGTTTGAAGAATTTCGCAAATTTTTTCCATCTCAAGTCTGTTGTCGTTATATTCGACTTGTTTTGCTAAATCCAAAGCAGTAAAATGATGCTGTAAAAAGACAATTATCAATTAGAATGTATTTGTGTCATTTTAGTCCAGGGCTCTGATAAGGGTACTTGGCAGCAAGGAAGCACGACCTATAAAAAGGGTCTGTGAGCATTGGTGTAGATATGGTGTGGAGCTGGAGTAATAACTAGTAGGCTCTTTTGTATAGAATTTCTATATACGAGGTTCTGATGGCACAGACTGACACTGATATGTACCCAAGGCACACATTGTTCTGTATTTTGGAATATATATTTTGGATTCCTCGACGGCTTTAAGATGTGCAAAACTTCAGTATTGCGAAGAAAAGCAAAACATCTAAGGACATACTTGAAGAGTGCAACTCCAGGTGAAAACAAACTAAAGTGCAGGTTTCTTTCGAATGATTGGCAGGGCAAGATCATTGCTTCATTAAAGCGTTTTGGAATTTTTCCATATTAAAAAAGAAGAGGCCGGTTTCGTGTTGTGAAGCTGGTTAAGTGTGTATTGTTTGAAATCTATTAGTCTTCCCACTATATCCTGCGAGCTGATTTGTGTTCTTGTGTTCAAAACACAGTTCCAATTCAGCTTCACTTTGCTGATGGGTGCATTTCAAGAGGCCCCCAAAGCGGTTCTGCGTGATGCGTTATGGAACCATTTTTCATGCGTGATTTCGTGAAACGAGAAATTTTTGCGCGTGAATGCGTGAATCTAAACTCCTGCGTGTCGCGTGAAATGCTTTGGTACGGCTCGTGATTTCATGATTTACAGTATTGGCGACATAATTGAGAGGTTTCTTGAATGCAGGAATGCCCTTTTATCCATCAAGCATTGCCAATTCTCTCATACGATGAATTGATTAAGTCCCCTAAAATCTTAATTTTGTGTGTTCCCTGCAACCCGAAATAGACCATATGGGTATATATTCCGCCTTAATCAGCCTGTTTCTGACGTTTAGGGGTGTCAGACGTAAAGCTTCTAAAGACGTTGCTGCTTCCCTCCGCAATACTATGATGATCGTCCATAAACGAAGGCGGGAAACCAACTATAAAAAAGCTTTCAATATAATTTTCTCCTGATAGAGTGTATAGCACAATAAGTAACAAACAGTTGCGTAGAGTTTCAACACTGGAAGGAGAAAAGGGTGTCCAAGAAAATAATGATGTGGTTCTCAGAAAAAACTAAAAGCATATATAAAATCTGTCTTGGAATTGGAAATGACTGGAGGAGACCGAGGAGACTGCCCCCCCCCCCCGCTGATTACATCACCGGAAACAAGAACTGCTGTACAATATGTTATTGTTAATACCTTGTTTGTTTTGCTTTCGTCCAAGCACTGTTCAGCAAAGTTATGTAAAATGGCGACTGTTTCGATGTTACCCATTTCAACAGCCAAATGTAAGCATGTGTTGTTATCCTTCGAAAACGGAAATTGTTATCAGAAATTGATAAAGATTTAAAAACTGATACTAACATCGAAGGCTCTGGCCAAACGATCAAACATTTGAAATTTGAAACATTTAAAAATCGTTAAATATTTTTCTCAAACAGAATGTTGGCCCGGGGGGGTACTTCCATTGTTCGTTATACTAGACGTGCCGCCCAAATGGGTAACTTTTTCAGCGCCAATTTCCCTACATATGGGTTGATTTTTCGCAAAGAATCTCTACACATGGGTAGTAAACTATACAAAAAATTTTAGACATGCATTGCTTTTGAAAAGCCTGATAAAAAGTGCGTTTTAGTTTTCAGCGCAAATGCCTTTCGCCGCATTTAGAGCTGCCTCAGGCGATAAATTGGGTTCAAACATTTGAGATATTGGTACATATGGGTAAAAAATTTCGTTGTTTTTTATATACATGGGTACCACGAGGAACAAAATTAATCGGTAGGCATGGGTGGGTTTGGAAAAACTGGGCGCACGTCTAGTAATTTGAACAATGAAGTACCCCTCCCCGGGTTTGGCTGTCGAAGAAAACTGTTTGTCAACAATTTTTTGCTTGAAACAAATGTTTCTGAAATATTTAAAAGCATGGCTGAGCGAATTCTGTTTGTCAAGCAACACTTTACGGTATGCTTAAACGATAGTTGACAAGAGGTGACTGAGACAGACAAAATAAGATAAGTACATTATTCTGTATGTTGGCATCAGCTTTACGCATCATGAGGTAATTCACTGTGTGGTATTTATTCTTCTTCACCGCAAGGTGCAATGGTGTCTCCAAATTCTGCAAAAACACAAAATAAACTGGATCATGTATCTCTCAAAAGTTATGGGTATAACAGAGACAGAAGGAAACACATAACTGCTCTAGTTTGTAGAAAAAACTTCTTACAGGAAAGTGTGTTGAAGAAAAAGTAAGGTAGATACCCTGTAAAACAGAACGAAAGAAGATTACGAAAAAATTGATAGTTTTTGAGATGAATAAAATTTGAAAATTGCGAGAAACAATAGCAACAACTTGGGGTATACTTAGACTATAATCGTCAGAAACATAACAATTGACTAAGGCAGAACTTATACTCAGAATTTTATGCTTACAATGTTCACTGCATTAACATAGGCACCATTATCGATCAAGAATTCCAGCAATCGGCTCTGTTCTTCATTTTCTCATCAATATTCTCAGCCACTCTGTGCAGCAATGTGTCTCCACCCTGAAAATACAAGACAGCTGTATTGTTGCATCCCTCACAAACCTGTGGACCAGAAAGGATGTATCCCTCCCAGTGAAGTTGCAGATCTACAAGGCGTCAGTGAGATCAGTGTTGCTGTATTGCAGCGATACCTGGCCACTCAAAGCAGAGCATATCAAGAAGATGAATGCATTTGACCATCGCTGCCTTAATTGCATCCTTCAAGTGAGGTACACGGACAGGGTCACCAATGTAGAAGTCCGTCGACAATGCCAGCTAGACCACCAGCTCTCACACAGAGAAAATGGAAATGGCTTGGACATGCCGCAGGACTGCCTCCCAAAAAAGACCCTCACGTCCACTGGATTCCCTGATTGGAAGCATCCAAGAGGTGGTGCCAGAACCACAGTCAGGAGGAAGTTACAAACCAGCTGTGAACCTCTCATCATGGAACCCTTTGGGTTGAGTCGCAGAGACTACAATGCCACTTGGATCCACCACCTGACCACGTTGGCTGAAGACCGTAACCAATGGAGACAGATCTGTTGCGTGGCCACCGATTCCCAATAGAAAGTAAAGGCAAAGGTAAGGTAACTAGGTATTTGTTGCAGATGAGCAAGCAAGCTATTCTAGTAACATCATGAAGAATATGGACCATCCAAAAGCCAAAAACTTCATAACATTACTTACTTGGGCATCAGAAATGTTTATACATGACTTCTTTTCAGTTATCAGTCTCACAATTTCCTTTACATTTATTTCATGTCCTTTTTCTGGTGTTGCTAGTTGTAAGAGCACAGGTAGACTGCAGGAAGAAAAAATATGAAACAAACTTTCATTTTAATTTGCACATTCATTGTATCTTAAAACAAAATCTGTGCAGTGAAATTCAATTTTTTATCCCACCCTGACAAGGTAGCAGGGGTAGAGAAGATTGTAATTTATTTATGATGACAATGATGGTAATGATATTGACGATGATGATGATGATGATGATGACAGTGACAATGATGATTAAAATTATGGTAATGACATTGACAATGATGACGATGATGATTTCTGTGATGATGATCAGGATCACAATGATAGTAAGGATGATCAAGATGATCACAAAAAGTGATGATGATGGTAGCAATGATGACTAAAAGATAATCATCATGATCATGATGATCACTATGATTATCAGGAAGAGCTGACTGACAGTTGCCCAAAGTTCATTTGGTGAAAACAACAGAAAACAATGGACCTATTGTTTCAGGACAATAACCTTCGGTGCATGACACACACCAGGGCAAATAGGGCTATCCCTCGATGGCTCAGGCACGAATATGCACCTACGCAGCACCGCTATATGCGTCTACGCAGCGCCATGTTACCGATATATTTGCATGAAGACGCTCTAAAATTTTACGATGGATGGGCACCTTGCTAACCCAATGTGTTAACCTCATATATATATAATATATAGTATGTGTGCGTGTCTCCGTACCTACACATACACACATATAGAGAGATACAGGGATATGAAATTCATGTGGATGATGTGGACATGTGGACCAGATACTTACACACACATAGAGAGATACAGGGAGATGAAATTCTTGTGGACGATGTGAACGTGTGGACCAGATATATATACACACATAGAGAGATACAGGGAGATGAAATTCTTGTGGACGATGTGGACATGTGGACCAGACATATACACACACATAGAGAGATACAGGGAGATGAAATTCTTGTGGACGATGTGGACGTGTGGACCAGACATATACACACACATAGAGAGATACAGGAGATGAAATTCTTGTGGACGATGTGGACGTGTGGACCAGACATATACACACACATAGAGAGATAGAGGAGTCGAAATTCTTGTGGACGATGTGGACGTGTGGACCAGACATATACACACACATAGAGAGATACAGGAGATGAAATTCTTGTGGACGATGTGGACGTGTGGACCAGATATATATATACACACATATAGAGAGATACAGGAGTCGAAATTCATGTGGACGATGTGGACGTGTGGACCAGGCATATACACACACATAGAGAGATACAGGGAGATGAAATTCTTGTGGACGATGTGGACGTGTGGACCAGATATATATACACACATATAGAGAGATAGAGGAGTCGAAATTCATGTGGACGATGTGGACGTGTGGACCAGACATATACACACACATAGAGAGATACAGGGAGATGAAATTCTTGTGGACGATGTGGACGTGTGGACCAGGTATATATACACACATATAGAGAGATAGAGGGAGTCGAAATTCATGTGGACGATGTGGACGTGTGGACCAGATATATACACACACATAGAGAGATACAGGGAGATGAAATTCTTGTGGACGATGTGGACGTGTGGACCAGATATATACACATATATAGAGAGATAGAGGGAGTCGAAATTCATGTGGACGATGTGGACGTGTGGACCAGACATATACACACACATAGAGAGATACAGGGAGATGAAATTCTTGTGGACGATGTGGACGTGTGGACCAGATATATACACATATATAGAGAGATAGAGGGAGTCGAAATTCTTGTGGACGATGTGGACGTGTGGACCAGACATATACACACACATAGAGAGATACAGGGAGATGAAATTCTTGTGGACGATGTGGACGTGTGGACGATATATATATACACACATATAGAGGGATACAGGGAGATGAAATTCTTGTGGACGATGTGGACGTGTGGACCAGATATATACACACACATATAGACAGATAGAGGGAGTCGAAATTCATGTGGACGATGTGGACGTGTGGACCAGACATCAGATATATACACACACATATAGAGAGATAGAGGGAGTCGAAATTCATGTGGACGATGTGGACGTGTGGACCAGATATATACACACATATATAGAGAGATAGAGGGAGTCGAAATTCATGTGGACGATGTGGGCGTGTGGACTAAAATGAGTCAAAAAACTTTTAAATCAATCTTTATTTGAAAATTTTTCGACTCATTTTAGTTGATTCAATAAACTTTCTGGGTTTTGCACTTTGTTAATGGGCCATTTGACAGTATCGAAGTGTTTGATTCCTGTATCCGTGTGCCTTAAATTTGTATCTAGGTGCAACGCGTTGAGCTAAACTTTGTATCCAGGTGTAAGGGATAACTTTTAAATCAATCTTTATTTGACAATTTTTCGACTCATTTTATTTTATTTAATAAACTTTCTGGGTTTTGCACTTTATTAACGGGCCATTTGACAGTATCGAAGTGTTTGATTCCTGTATCCGTGTGCCTTAACTTTGTATCTAGGTGCAACACGTTGAGCTAAACTTTGTATCCAGGTGTAAGGGATGACTTTTAAATCAATCTTTATTTGAAAATTTTTCGACTCATTTTAGTTTATTTAATAAACTTTCTGGGTTTTGCACTCTTTAATGGGCCATTTGACAGTATCGAAGTGTTTGATTCCTGTATCCGTGTGCCTTAACTTTGTATCTAGGTGCAACGCGTTGAGCTAAACTTTGTATCCAGGTGTAAGGGATGACTTTTAAATCAATCTTTATTTGAAAATTTTTCGACTCATTTTAGTTTATTTAATAAACTTTCTGGGTTTTGCACTTTATTAATGGGCCATTTGACAGTATCGAATCCGTGTGCCTTAACTTTGTTTGATTCCTGTATCCGTGTGCCTTAACTTTGTATCTAGGTGCAACGCGTTGAGCTAAACTTTGTATCCAGGTGTAAGGGATGACTTTTAAATCAATCTTTATTTGAAAATTTTTCGACTCATTTTAGTTTATTTAATAAACTTTCTGGGTTTTGCACTTTATTAATGGGCCATTTGACAGTATCGAAGTGTTTGATTCCTGTATCCGTGTGCCTTAACTTTGTATCTAGGTGCAACGCGTTGAGCTAAACTTTGTATCCAGGTGTAAGGGATGACTTTTAAATCAATCTTTATTTGAAAATTTTTCGACTCATTTTAGTTTATTTAATAAACTTTCTGGGTTTTGCACTTTATTAATGGGCCATTTGACAGTATCGAAGTGTTTGATTCCTGTATCCGTGTGCCTTAACTTTGTATCTAGGTGCAACGCGTTGAGCTAAACTTTGTATCCAGGTGTAAGGGATGACTTTTAAATCAATCTTTATTTGAAAATTTTTCGACTCATTTTAGTTTATTTAATAAACTTTCTGGGTTTTGCACTCTTTAATGGGCCATTTGACAGTATCGAAGTGTTTGATTCCTGTATCCGTGTGCCTTAACTTTGTATCTAGGTGCAACGCGTTGAGCTAAACTTTGTATCCAGGTGTAAGGGATGACTTTTAAATCAATCTTTATTTGAAAATTTTTCGACTCATTTTATTTTATTTAATAAACTTTCTGGGTTTTGCACTTTATTAACGGGCCATTTGACAGTATCGAAGTGTTTGATTCCTGTATCCGTGTGCCTTAACTTTGTATCTAGGTGCAACGCGTTGAGCTAAACTTTGTATCCAGGTGTAAGGGATGACTTTTAAATCAATCTTTATTTGAAAATTTTTCGACTCATTTTAGTTTATTTAATAAACTTTCTGGGTTTTGCACTCTTTAATGGGCCATTTGACAGTATCGAAGTGTTTGATTCCTGTATCCGTGTGCCTTAACTTTGTATCTAGGTGCAACGCGTTGAGCTAAACTTTGTATCCAGGTGTAAGGGATGACTTTTAAATCAATCTTTATTTGAAAATTTTTCGACTCATTTTAGTTTATTTAATAAATTTTCTGGGTTTTGCACTTTATTAATGGGCCATTTGACAGTATCGAAGTGTTTGATTCCTGTATCCGTGTGCCTTAACTTTGTATCTAGGTGCAACGCGTTGAGCTAAACTTTGTATCCAGGTGTAAGGGATGACTTTTAAATCAATCTTTATTTGAAAATTTTTCAAATCATTTTAGTTTATTTAATAACCTCAAATGGTAACAATATCAGCAGGAGAAATAATTCCAGTCGTTTTATATTTTATGTGCAATGTTAGATTTTGCTGTTTTTCTAGCCTTTATACTATTCTTAGGGCCAAAAAGATACAGTTAAAATTAAACAACTATTAAGCAACTTTTGCTATTAAAGAGTGAAAATAAAATGTTTAAAAATAAGCAACTTTTAGAACTAGGGCTGAGCGAAGTTGCTTATAAAATAATCTGTGTACTGTATACTTTATTTGCTTAAACATTGTATCCAAGTGCAACACGTGCACTAAACTTTATATCAAAGTGTAATGGGATACCTTTTAAATCAACCTTTATTTTAAGATTTTGAACATACTTATCACTATGAAACAAGAAATGAAAAAAACATTAAGAAACTATTACAATTTAGAAATTCGGCATCATAGACACCTTTTCAATTAAGAGCCTCGTTTTCAAAATTTACGAAAATTTGTTTCTACGAAAATTTTGAACCCAGAATCAGATTCAGCACCTTCATTTTAGTGTTGAGTGAATTTTTTACGTCTAGTCCCTACGATGTCGATTTTAAAGTTATTAAAAGTACGAAAATTTATAAAGGATTTGACCGTGAAAATGGCTCGGGGTGAAACTTAGCACCCTCGATCATTTTTCACCGTCAAATCCTTACAAATGTTCAAAATTTTAATTGCTATAAAATCAACATTGTAAGAACTAGAGGCGTAAAATTTGCCTCAATACTAAAACAAAGGTGCTGAATTCGAATCTTAAGTCGAAATGTTTCTGTGAGGCGATTTTCAATTATTTTGGAAACGAGGCTCTTAGTTGAAAAGGTTTAGTGCATTGTGTAATGATTATGTGGAATCATCTCAAAAACTGTCACCCTTGAGCTTTTCAGAAGTTTTTCCTTGAAGACACAAGTCCTGCATAACGTTTGCGGTGTTCATACAGGCTGAATTTAGGTATAAACATAAAACTTTCACTAATCCCCACAGGAGGGGAGAAACGAAGCTACTCACCTGGGTTGGATCTCAGAAAAAGAGCGCTCTTCGTCTAATCATATTATTCCGCTACATTACAAATGAATTACTTACCTTTGCCTCAGGAGGGAAACCATACGGTCAAAAATTGCATTTATTGCGTCCTTTAGGCCTAAACTAAGCTGATGATTTGGTTGGGCCCACCTCACCCACATCGTCCACATGAATTTCGACTCCCTCTATCTCTCTATATATGTGTGTATATATCTGGTCCACACGTCCACATCGTCCACATGAATTTCGACTCCCTCTATCTCTCTATATGTGTGTGTATATACATCGTCCACACGTCCACATCGTCCACATGAATTTCGACTCCCTCTATCTCTCTATATGTGTGTGTATATACCTCGTCCACACGTCCACATCGTCCACATGAATTTCGACTCCTCTATCATTCTATATATGTATGTATATACCTCGTCCACACGTCCACATCGTCCACATGAATTTCGACTCCCTCTATCACTCTATATATGTGTGTATATACCTGGTCCACACGTCCACATCGTCCACATGAATTTCGACTCCCTCTATCTCTCTATATATGTGTTTATATACCTCGTCCACACGTCCACATCGTCCACATGAATTTCGACTCCCTCTATCTCTCTATATATGTGTGTATATACCTGGTCCACACGTCCACATCGTCCACATGAATTTCGACTCCTCTATCTCTCTATATGTGTGTGTATATATCTGGTCCACACGTCCACATCGTCCACATGAATTTCGACTCCCTCTATCTCTCTATATGTGTGTGTATATATCTGGTCCACACGTCCACATCGTCCACATGAATTTCGACTCCCTCTATCTCTCTATATGTGTGTGTATATATCTGGTCCACACGTCCACATGAATTTCATCTCCCTGTATCTCTCTATATGTGTGTATATATATATCGTCCACACGTCCACATCGTCCACAAGAATTTCGACTCCTCTATCTCTCTATATGTGTGTATATATCTGGTCCACACGTCCACATCGTCCACAAGAATTTCATCTCCTCTATCTCTCTATATGTGTGTATATGTCTGGTCCACACGTCCACATCGTCCACAAGAATTTCGACTCCCTCTATCTCTCTATATGTATATGTATATATCTGGTCCACACGTCCACATCGTCCACATGAATTTCGACTCCCTCTATCTCTCTATATATGTGTGTATATATCTGGTCCACACGTCCACATCTGTATCTCTCTATATGTGTGTGTATATATCTGGTCCACACGTCCACATCGTCCACATGAATTTCGACTCCCTCTATCTCTCTATATGTGTGTATATATATCTGGTCCACACGTCCACATCGTCCACAAGAATTTCATCTCCTGTATCTCTCTATGTGTGTATATATATATCGTCCACACGTCCACATCGTCCACAAGAATTTCATCTCCCTGTATCTCTCTATGTGTGTGTATATGTCTGGTCCACACGTCCACATCGTCCACAAGAATTTCGACTCCCTCTATCTCTCTATATATGTGTATATATCTGGTCCACACGTCCACATCGTCCACAAGAATTTCATCTCCCTGTATCTCTCTATGTGTGTGTATATATCTGGTCCACACGTCCACATCGTCCACATGAATTTCGACTCCCTCTATCTCTCTATATGTGTGTGTATATATCTGGGCCACACGTCCACATCGTCCACATGAATTTCATCTCCCTGTATCTCTCTATGTGTGTGTATATATCTGTTCCACACGTCCACATGAATTTCATCTCCCTGTATCTCTCTATGTGTGTGTAAGTATCTGGTCCACATGTCCACATCATCCACATGAATTTCATCTCCCTTTAATCGCTATAGATACCTGTGTATACTATGTGTTGCACACGTCGACCTAAATTATGTCCCCCCGACCTCTACGTTTTGTTTCATTCCATTACTCACCTCACTATCAATACGAGGCAGATGGAACGAATATGGGTGTGCTTGGGCGTGTATAGGTATGTGTGTGTATTTCATATTCGTGCCTGAGCCATCGAGGGTCTGCCGCAAATAGGACCTCTACGTGAACACTGCGCTGCCCCATTTGACCCTGGAACCGGTTTCGCTGTTCTGCATTCTGATTGGCTAAGAACAAACAATAGAAATTTTGTCCGCATACATTAGAAATGGCGTTCGCCATTGTTCGCCAAATGAAAGAAATTTAAAAACAAAACTGCTGCGGCCCGGGGCATTTTTCACTCCTACCCAAAAAGAAAACAGCTAAAAATGAACTGAACTGGGATAGAAAGAATATACAGAAAAGGAAAGATAAAGAACGAATTATAGTTTAACTACTCCACGGAGAAATTATAGAAAGTTTGAAGCAACTCGAAATTTGCTTTTCCGCGGTAAAATTTTGAGCAAGCAGGTAAAGAGAAATAAAAAGAAAAATAATTTTGAAGAAGTCAAAGTGAACTAAAATAGTAAAATTTGCTTCAAGAAAATGAGATTGTTTACATTGGTTTGGCTATAACTTTTCTCCTCAAGTCAGTTTTGCAACATTTGTTGAACACAATTTCAAAAGTTGTGAAATCTCATTCATGCAGTCGCAAAGCCAAACTTCTTTGCAGCAAATAGCTATGTATGATTCAACTTAAATCTTTAACAATTTAAATCTACCGGCTTCAAATAAATTACTCTTACCTGAAATATTAGGATACTTGTAAAAGAGGAAAGCACTGAAGTTTGGTGGCAATAATGAGTCGAAATCTAGCTAACCAATTCACGAAATAAGATTTGTTCCTGGCTTGTGTAGAAACTCGCGGTGAAATTTCCAAAATTAACAAACATGATAACTTCTAACCACAGCAAGCGCTTGCTAGCATGGATTTCTCTCTACTGATTTCTTTGAAGCATGTTTCTTTTCATGTTGGTTCAAATTAATCGTTGAAAGCAAGTGTAGCCGAAGGAAAAATATTGTACAGCTTCCAAAACTCATTGATGAGTTGGAGAGCTGTGGCCGCCTCAGCCACGGACTGGACCATTTACATAATTTATGCTAATTATTCCAAGCCAAAAACTGACAAATTTTGTCAACCGGTCCCAAGGGTATCTGTTGCGGGCTGAGCTAACAACAACAACAACAGATATCCTTGGGAACGAAGTTGTTGAATTGATTGATTAAATTTTATTTTATTTGGAAGTTGTCTTTATCAGCTTTACAAGATGTCTGATGTTAGAGCTCTTGAACATGGTACTTTGAAGGTATGAAAATGTAGAACTGTAGAAAGGGAGGGGGTTGCTTAGTGTCTTCTATCTTCAAGAAGTCTCCCAGCTTGACATGAGAAGAGGGTTTACAGTGACAGCTGAAATGAAATTAAGCTCAGGCCTAGACAGGGAAGAATTGCAGCAGGAACGTAAAGAAATCTATTGCTGAAGTCTGTTCTGTAAAGATAGATAAAGGGTATAAGGCTCTTAGACTAGAATTTATGCTCAAACATGCATCCAATGCTATAAGAGGTGGTGTAGACAAGTGGTCAAGGAGTTCTGCTTATGATCATCCAGAGTGCATTCCGTGTTACCGCCACGCCGGAGATATGCCGACAAATAGGACTTCATGCCAAAAGAAACAATATTATTGAAATAATAGTCTAGGCTATTGTTTTTTTGACAGATCCACGCCAGTACGCCAATAAAGTTCTAGACTCCATGTCAGAGATCTCTGGTGTAGGCTACATGGAATGCACACTGGATGCTTATGAGGTTGTGGGTTCGAATCTTGGTGGGACCACTTTCCACAAGCCTGCAGTCAACTAAGCTGTTTATCCTTCCGGGGTTGTTAAATGAGTACCCAAGGCATTTATTTTAGAATATCAGTCTGGGGGAACAGGCTGCAGGTCCTTATCAGCTAGATATAACTACCAGAACCCCCGTTCTGCTTTGATAAATGGAGATTGCTTACACATAGCTGCCAGAACCCCAACCTGCATTACAAATAAAGATTGCTTGCTTGCTAGATTTAAGTGGACAATAATCTGTCATGCAACTGAAGCCATGGTAAAACAATATACCAATAGATAATATGTACAATCTAAGGGGGAGTACTTGACTTTGTTTGAAACCTATGTCAATATTTTTGTGATTTTTGTGCACCTCACACCAAAGGCTTTTGTTCTCAAAACAATTGGACCATTGTTTCCTGTTGTTTTCACCAAGCACAACAGGAAAGTTTCAACACTGGTTCCTTAAGGGCAGCATCTCCCCAGTACCATAAATATATTAAGCACCCCTGTACCCCCAGGTGTGCAATCTGCCATCCAATGAACACATTTTACTGGTTAGTGCCGTTTGCAGGTCCAGTTTGAAGAAAAATTTTTTATCATTAAAGCCTGAGTGCCAGACTAAAATTTGTGTGCACCATACAGTAAAGACTATTGTTCTTTAACAATACAGGCTATGTTTTCTATGATTTGAAAAATACACACCTAAGTTCTGTGGTGCACACAGCAAATTTTGTTCCAATTTAAAGATTAGATAACTATAAGGTTAGTGTAAGGCCAGATTGGAGAACATGCAAGTTTCAGCCTATGTGTAGTTGCAAGCAGATTGGCAAAACAATAATTAATGTGTAATGTTTATTGCTTTCTTGAAGTTTTGTAAATGCTAACAATTTTGTTAAGAGCTGTATTTTCATTTTTTCTCATTCAGGTTCCCTATGAAATTCTGAATAAGAAATTTAGAAATGCACAGAAAGTAATTGATAAAGAAGTATCACACATTGGCAGTCATCTCAATGAGCTTACCTCAAGTTCAACAGTAGCAGAAGCATCTGCATCTCTTAATTCTATTGTTCAGAGATTGAACGATTTAAAAAGAAAGGTTGGTTGAATGTTCAATAAATATTTATTGAGTTTCCCTGCTAAAGGTCTCCAGTTTTACCCTTCAACCATAATCACTCCATTACTTCCACCATAAACCTGGCCAGAACAATTAAACATTGTGAAACATTTGCAATTCACTCATGAAGCAGAATGTTTGACTGTTTGGCCATGTTGCAAAACATTGTTGTTTCATCACTTCAATAGCTAGCTCAAAGACTTTTTTGCTTCATTTTTGCTTGCAGCAAGCAAAACTTTTTTGAACTATTTCAAAAATAAGCAGCTTTAAGCAGCAAGACAAGCAAACATTTTACTAAATAAGCAAATTTCATATTTTTGACAAACAATATTTGATCATTTGGCAAGGGCCTTAGTGTGACAAGTAGCTGGAGAAAGTCTTTCCAAAAATAAGCACTGCATTTCATATCATACTGGCAATGCGAACTCTATCTACAGAAATCAGCTGTCTCGTTTTGATACATATAAAGATAAATTCCAAAATGAAGGTTTAATAGGGAAGGCCATGATTACACTCTGTCCCGTTGGATCCTTGATTGGGTACTTGCGGCAAAGAGTAGAAAATTAATTATTTAAGCAGTGACACAGCAAAATGGTGATAAAATGAGAAGAAACGTTAACTTTTTTATATTTACTTTATATTACACGATTTCTATAAGCAATATCTAGATCTAATATTACCAATGGTTGCTTAATTTTGTTTAACTAATTTTTGTAATTATATATGCGGGAAAAGAAATAAGAAAGGAAGTCATATTTTTGGTTAACTCTAGGTCATTCAGTACCTCTATCTTGTTTACCTTGATCACTACTACTTTTATAGGCTGGTGATGCTACAAATATTGAAATAGAAGCTGCAAAAAGGTGCAAAGCCCGACTTGAACATTTGAAAGAACATTCTGACAAAAGAAAAAATGCTCAGCTTGTTTGGAAAAGAGAAAGATTGAATCGAATGTTAGTTGATCATTTTTTACGATCTGGTTATTATGAAACTGCAGTTTTAATGGCGAAGAATGCAGGAGTTGAGGTGTGTAGACTTATTATGAAAATGAATTTTGTTGTAGTTCTGTGATGGTGACTCTTGGAAAGTACAGCCCAATATATAGTCAATAACAAACAACTGTCATCTTTCGTTTATTTTCTTATCAAAATGGTTTACGCTTCTGGCTATACTCTTCATCGTTACGTTATAGTTCTACTTTTTGTATTGTCGCAGAGTGTTGTAAAATACTTCTGAGTAACTCTTTTAGCTACATTTGCGGCGCTTTTTTCATAACTTATTCACGAGCATTTTCAATTTTATGCATTATTTATACGAATCTTCAATCAATGCTGTATTCATTAGCATCTTCACTTCATGTTGCATTTATTTACATTCATTTCATACCGTATTCGTTAGCATCTACTTTTCATCCCGTATTCATTAGCATTTTCACTTCTTACCGTATTTATTTGTAACTTCTTTTCTTACTGTATTCATAAGCATCTTTAATTATACCGTATTAAAAAGCATGTTCATTTCAAACCGTATTCATCAGCAACTTCTTTTTTATTTTGTATTCATTAGCATCTTCATTTCATACTGCATTCATTAGCATCTTCATTTCATACTGCATTCATTAGCATCTTCATTTCATGCTGTATTCATTAGCATCTTCATTTCATACTGCATTCATTAGCATCTTCATTTCATACTGCATTCATTAGCATCTTCATTTCATGCTGTATTCATTAGCATCTTCATTTCATACTGCATTCATTAGCATCTTCATTTCATACTGCATTCATTAGCATCTTCATTTCATGCTGTATTCATTAGCATCTTCATTTCATACTGCATTCATTAGCATCTTCATTTCATACTGCATTCATTAGCATCTTCATTTCATGCTGTATTCATTAGCATCTTCATTTCATACTGCATTCATTAGCATCTTCATTTCATACTGCATTCATTAGCATCTTCATTTCATGCTGTATTCATTAGCATCTTCATTTCCTATCATACAACCTAGCATCTATATTTTCGTACTTTGTCCATTTCAGTCATGAAGTATCAGTTAGTTCATACCATATTAATGTGCATTTTCATTTTGAACTGTATTCTCTCGAGTCTTCATTTAATACCACATCAATTAGCACCTTCTTCTCATACTGCATTCATTAGCATCTTCATTTCATACTGCATTCATTAGCATCTTCATTTCATGCTGTATTCATTAGCATCTTCATTTCCTATCATACAACCTAGCATCTATATTTTCGTACTTTGTCCATTTCAGTCATGAAGTATCAGTTAGTTCATACCATATTAATATGCATTTTCATTTTGAACTGTATTCTCTCGAGTCTTCAGTTGATACCACATCAATTAGCACCTTCTTCTCATCTTTATTTAATACTATTCATTAGCGTCTTCTTTTCATATCGTATTCATTAGCATATTCGTTCCATATCATCTTCATTTGCTTCTTCGTTTCACATAGTTTTAATAAGCATCTTCATTTCATGCTGCATTCATTAGCATCTTCATTTCCTATCATATTACTTAACATCTATATTTTGTACTTTATTCATTTCATGCTATAACGTATCCATTAGAACGTATCTTTAGTTCATACCACATTAATGTGCATCTTAATCCTTCATATCAAACTGTATTCGCTAGCTTCGCATAGCATCTTCATTTCATTCCGTATTTGTTATCATCTTTTTTCACATATTATTCATGAACATCTTTCTTTCATTCTGTACTCATTAGCATCTTCATTTCATTCTGTATTCATTAGCATCCTAATTTTATTCTGTATTCATTAGCATCGTAATTTCATTCTGTATTTGTTAGCAATTTTCTTTCATAACATATTCATAAGCATCTTCATTTCATACACGCTTTTTTTTATAAAGAACCACTTTATAAGGAACCTACATGTAGAAGGCCCGAAAGTTTAAAGAACTTTTACTACTAAAGAGAACATCGTTAATAAGGAACTTCTCAATGTCGAATGCTTTTATCACTGCAAATAATCAAGAATTAGAAAGCCAGCTCCATTCATTTGCAGTCGAAAATCACATGAATTGTACGTTAAGCATGTATCAAATGTTTCCTTGAGTAGTCTCGAGCTTTGCTCACATGCAAGTGTCTCTCTTTTATTGTTAAGACCACTGTATGTGCAGTTGAAATTAAGGAACTATTAAGGAACTTTTTGAACTACAATTGCCTCAAAAGAGGTCCAAAAAGAGGAACTTTAAGAACTAGGCCTCGAGTTCCTTATGAAAAAAAGCGTGTAACTTTATTCGTTGGAATCTTCATTTCATACATCATTCATTAATCATCTTATCTTTCCATCAGCATTTTCTTTTCGTTACGTATGTATTAGCATCATCATTTCGTACCTTAATGCATAATAATCTTCATGGCAAATCTTGTGTATCATCGTCTTCATTTCGCACCTTCATTTTGTTAAAATCAAGGAGCGGTTTAAATAATTTCTTAATAATTGTTTTTTTTTACAGAAGCACGTTGATGTTGATTTATTTCTTCAATCTCGAAAAGTCGAAGAAGCGCTTCGTGAAAAAAATTCAGCTCCTTGTCTTGTCTGGTGTCATGAGAACAAATCTAAATTGCGAAAAATGAAGGTAAAATCAGCTCTTTTGTACACACGTTTTTTTTTATATAAGGAACACCTTTATAAGGAACTTGACGCTGAAAATTACCAAAAAATTAAGAAACTTTAAGGAACTGCCGAGGCTCGGATGAAGAACTAAGAATAATTTTTTTCAAGAACAAGACGATTTGTGCAAAAAAATAGCAGAATAACAATGTATTTCCCATGGTTCTTCCAAAAAAGACTCCATTTATATTTAAAGTTATAGGATGAAGCCAGTTTATGTGAATTTGCTGTTGAAATTAGTATTCAAACATATCCCACGACAAAGAACAGCATAAGGAACTTCAGCCTCATTTTGTTGAAAAATTAAGAAACTCCAGCCTCAACTCAGAGTTAAGGTTCCTTATAAAAAAATCGTGTAATTCAATATTCAATATTGAGCATCGCAAATTTAGTACTGTCATCGTATCGATCGTATAGGGTCGCATCGATCATGTAATCAACGTCTCTTCTTAATCAATGCTGCATCAAATTTCTTCGAAATTGAATAGACATCCGGGGTATTAATTAAAATACGGTACGTTAATTAGGCCCTGGCCAAACGCTCGATCATTTTTGGTCGAACATTTTAAATTTGCTATACTACAAATGTTTGACCGTTTGGCCACGTCCAAAAATTTGCTTGAAAAGCAGAAGTAACAAAATGTGTGGGTTGATGTTTTGAAAAAGCTCCAAAACATTTTTTGCTTGACGCAAACAAAAATGCTGGAAGAGCATTGTTTTTGGGCGTGGCCAAACGGTCAAATATTTTCCTTTGTGATTGCTTTATGGGCTCTTGTCAATTTCCTATTGTGAAATTTATTTCCATTACAAACTTTATTTCTATTTTGTGGTTAATTTCTATTATGAAATGTATCCTCTTTTTGTAAAAACAAATGTATTCTTGTATTCTCCTTTTCTTAACTTTGTTTCTTGAAAATCTATTTCCAGAGTACCCTGGAACTTAACATCAGGATACAAGAATTTGTTGAATTGATAAAGGAAGGAAGAAGATTAGAAGCGGTTATGTGAGTCCCTATTTGTTGACTTTAACCCATAAAATTAAATTTATTACTTCTTCATCACGAGGTATGGTGAGAAACGTCAAATACCGAAAATCCTCGAATTAGCCCCCTGGGGGCTTAATTTTTTTATGTTTTTAGAGGGGGGCTTATTCAAGGTGGGGGCTAAAACGAGGGGGCTTGGCAAATTATTCACAAAAGCATGATTTATCAATCATCGACTAAAAAGGCATTGTTCTGTCAAGTTGATAAAGTTGCCAATATGGACTCGAAAGGCTAACACCAACATGCCAGTAATGGGGGCTTATTCCAGGAGGCTTATTAGATTTCTCGCTTTAGAGGGGGGGCTAAATCGAGGTGAGGGCTTATTCGAGGGGGGCTAATTCGAGGATTTACGGTAAATAGACAGCCAAAGATTTGCCTCAACACTAAAAAGAAGGTGCGGAATTCGAATCTAAAGTCGAAATTTCTCTCTGACCTAATTTTCATTTTTTTGAAAACGAGAATGGTCTATTGGTACAACCTTTCCAAAACTATTGTTTCCTCACTTAGGTATGCAAGAAAGCATTTTTGTGTTGCAAGTAGTGACAACTATTCTGTACCTGACATTCAGAAAACAATGGCTTTGTTAGCATTCAAACCGGACTGTACATCGCCCAGATATAAGGTAAGTACATCTATATCCAGGCTCTAAGGCCCCATGGTGTCTAGCAAGACAGGTTAGAAGTTGGCCTCTTTTTGGGGGAGGGATCTATAGACAAATTCACCAAGTAACAATGCACAGTGTCAAAAGCTGTCATGGTCTAAAAACCTAGGGGTGCTTGGGTTCAGCCTTCTGTCGACCCCCCAACTCTACACCCTTGTTAGGTACGACTCAATCAGAAGTATTTTTGCCCTCTGCAAAACAACAGTCTTCCTATGTCTGCTGAAAATTAGACTTATTACATTATTCAAGATATCCCTTATCAAACCGATACTAACACCAAACCGAGATCGCCCAAGACTCACAGTATTTGGGAACATTTATGAACTGCCCATAGACTCATTACCTGAGTCCTAGTTATCGCTCATCAGACAGAGACTAACACCAAACCGAAATCGCTCAAGACTCACAGTATTTGGGAACATTTATGAACTGCCCGTAGACTCATTACCTGAGTCCTAGCTATCGCTCATCAGACAGAGATTAACGCCAAATCGAGATCGCTTCAACTGGAGTTTGAGCGTAGTTTGAGCGCGCCAGCCATTCACTTCAATAGCGATAATTACCTGCCCGCATGCCGCATAGAATATTTGATACGTAATGAAACGAGGCTTGTTCATTGTATCGTCACAGCGAAACACACGAGCCCACTTCGGCGGCGGTTTTTGGCCTAAATTTCGCAAAACGTATTGAACAAATATTAGGAAAGCTGGATTGGCAAGGGATTATTATGGGTATCCGAGATGAATTTATCAAGCACTTTTTAGAAGTAATACTAAATAACCAATTTGCTCTCTTTTTCATCTTGTAGGAATTATTTAATAGCAATCGTTGGGAAGACTTGGTTCAACAATTCCGCAAAGAAAATTTTGCTCTTCATCAGTTGAATTCCCAGTCAGTCCTAGAAGTCGCTTTACAGTGTGGATTAGCTTCGTTGAAGACACCGTATCTTTTCTTTATGGTTTAGTCTTATTGGTTCTCTTTATAGCATCATTCCAGCTCTCATATTGATTCATCAAATGCAGGGCCGTGGGGACCGTTATCCTCTGATATTTAAGAAAGCAAGCAAGCAATCTTTATTTGTTAATGCAGGTCAGGGATTCTGGCAGCTATACAGCTGATGTGGACTTGTATCTTGTGCCCCCAGACTGATATTCTAGAACGAATACCCTGGGTACTCATTTACCGACCTCAGACGGATGGACAGCTGAGTTGACTGTAGGCTTGTGGAAAGAAGTGCTGACGAGATTCGAACTCACGACCTTGCGATCGTGAGCCGAACGCTTTGACTACTCGGCCACAAACTCTTGAAAACTTTTCAGTGCTCAAAACATGATAATTTTAAGAAACAAGTCCTGGGCCAATTTATTGTTCCTTATGAATGAGAATAGGCCTAAGAGGGCGATCCAGGGCAGTGACGCGTCGCACGTCCAATAGTCAAAGTTTCGAATATTTGAATGCCCGACGTTATTTTCCTTTGGCTTCCCTGTGGTATGTTTTAAGCTCTGTCTGCCCAACCAGTGATTTGGACTGTCTTGTACCCATGAGTAAATAAGACGAATTAACGATTAATTATAGCCTATAGCCAAGGTTCCTTGACTATTTTCTTAGTCATTGTTACCATGACGATGAGAAGAGTACGGATTGCCCAGTTTGCAGTAGATTGTTCAATGATCTTGCTAAGCATTTGCCGTTTGCTCACTGTGCACAATCGAGGTTGATCTGCAATTTGACAGGAGAGGCTATGAATGAACACAACCCACCAATGATGTTACCAAATGGATTTGTTTATGGAGATAATGTAAGTTAACGTTTATAATTACATATGCAAGTAATTCATTCCTCTCTCCGTTTAAGGGCTCTTGCATCCATATCCAGATAAGAGCACAGACAATGTTATACTTACACTTCTGCAAATTCATCATCGAACAGAATAGGGATAAGCAAAGTCATATTCTAACAAACATTTCCCCCAAACATTTCCCCCACTTGGACTCGTCAAATGATTTCTATTGGTTTTCCCCCTGCCCGCTCGTGATCTGATTGGTGCTCAAAACACAATACCAATCCAGCTTCATTTTTCTGGCTGGTGCATTTTGATCCGCATCTGGGTATGAATTCACGAGTCAATTGTTTTGGCCTGTATCTTTATCTATACTCTGCAGAGTGTCAAGAAAAAGCTTTATTTATGGCCAAAGAGGTTTTCGCTCTTTGAAGGCTAAATAACCTGCGTGCAGCCTCAAAACTTTCCTAACCTCAAGTTGACGCTAGGAAAGTTTGAGGCTGCACGCAGGCTAAGGTTGCGCCTGTCGCTAGGCAAAGGTGTATTTAGTGCCAGTCGCTAGGATCTCAGGTGCAGATAGACTGACAAGACCCTGACATTGAAACCACCGTGGCTGCGGCTGAAACCCAAACCCTCGCTCAGCTGTTAGAGATTTTTTGATTCACGAAGAAAGTCGCGACAAGGACGCAGGGAAAACTAGACTCACGACACGAGTCTCTTGTTTACGCTCCCCTTATTTTGATTTGTCACTCCAACAGAGCAAAACATAACAAAACATGTCAGCTCCACACTGAGCGATTGTAGAAAACAACAACAACCACATCGAGCGAAGTTGTGGGACTTATGTAGTGAGTCTAGGCGAACACCACAAGCAAGCTGGATTTGACCACAATGCTATAGCACCTTCCTGAAACTCGTTTAGATGAAACACTGTTTAAACTATACTTATTTGCTATTGGGGCGCCGTGCCTTGCATTATTCCATATCGTTCACGGCGAATGTTTACATTATACTGGATTTTCGTTGCATTTGATTTTCATATCGGATAGACCCATTTGCGTAAGCCCGAGAATGATTCCACTGTTCATCGCAATTTTGAAGTTTTGTACAACTCAAAGACTATAGACCCATTTGTAATATACCGATAAAAACCACCACAGTAGTACGTATCCACTTCAGTAGTGATTATCACTTGGTCATATCGCCTCTATTTGCTTCTTGATAGAACTGCACAAAAACTACACGCTTTTTTTTCTAAGGAACCACTTTATAAGGAACCTACATGTAGAAGGCCCGAAAATTTAAAGAACTTATACTACTAAAGAGAAAATCATTAAGGAACTTTTGAATGTTGAATACTTTTATTACTGCAAATAATCAAGAATTAGAAAGCCAGTTCCATTCATTTGCAGTCGAAAATCACATAATTTGTACGTTAAGCATGTATCCAATGTTTCTTTGAGTAGTCTCGAGCTTTGCTCACATGCAAATGTCTCTCTTTTATTGTTAAGACCACTGAATGTGCAGTTAAAATTAAGGAACTATTAAGGAACTTTTGGAACTACAGTTGCCTCAAAAGAGGCCCAAAAATAAGGAACTCCAAGAACTAGGCCTTGAGGTATGTTCCTTATAAAAAAAAAGCGTGTAAGCGTTTTGTTAAGACAAATAGTTCGCCACCTCACCTATACCCTCCAGTTTAATCGGTTTGTCATCGTGGGTAGCAACGACAGTAGTGTATAGATTCGCTAACGTGAATAGGATATATCAAGGTCTAGTTTATTTTCCTAGGCTTTGCAAGCTATGGCCCTACTCAGTGATGATGACGCCATCCAGTGCCCAAGAACGAAAGAGAAATTTCGACTTGAAGATGCGCAGAGAGTTTATGTCATGTGATTGGCATTTGATTGAAGACTTAAAATCACGTGACAAGCGCTTGGTGAGATGATTTGCATAATTTGATTTACCTTTGTTAGGATGGAAGATGTTTTCAATGTTTCTACTGAAACTATTTCTATTGCTATTTTAAATTTTTGCAAATTTTGCAGAAAAGTATTAAAATACTTCTTTGAAAAAAGAATATTTGAGGCAATTTAATCTACGTTCGTTTTACTGAATATTTAAAATAATTTGAAAACAAGTTGAACTACTTTGCTGTGATTTTGCATAGTTATTTATTTGCCTGTCTAAACGATCAAACATTGTTGGTCAAACATTTGAGATTTTGTGGTATAAGCAATGTTTTCCTGTTTCATCACGCATAAAACACTACGCCGACAAATATTATTTGTTTTAAATTGTTTCTGAAATCTTTAAAACATTTTCTGCTGTAGTGACAAGCAAAAACGTTTTGACGAGCAAATTGGTCAAACGGTCAAACATTTTGTTGGCAAGACAAAGAATTCTTGATAATTTGGCTAGAGTCTAAGACCCTGGAAAAACGATCAAACATTGTTTGTCAAACATTTGAAGTTTGATTGTCTTGCAAAATGTTTTAACTTTTTGCCACTAAAACATTGCTCGTCAAAGAAAAATTTTTTACTTGCGTCAAGGAAACTGAACTTATTAGAAGACATCATGCAACAAATTTATGCTTGTTGGCAAATGTTTGTGATCTAGGCAAACGCTTAAACGTTGCTTAATTTCTAGTGTTTGACAAACAATGATTGTTCGTTTGACCAGGGCCTAAGATTAGATAAATTTGACGATCTTTACACTCTTTTTTATAAACAATGCAAAATTTAAACAATCGCCCCCGTTTTAAACAATAACTAAACAATTTGCCTGGGGCAAATAAATGGTCATAAATTAAAAAAAATAAGCTTAAAGTGCTTAAAGCAAGTCACTGTCTTATGATGTTTATAAGACGCAATAGTGTCACCTTAGGAATACTTCACTAATAGTTACTGTACATCAAAATGCTTTGAAAATGAACAGCTTTCCCAACGTAAGCTTACCGAGGTAAACAATGAATAAACAATTTTTTGGGGCGTTTATCAATAAGTAGCTAAACAATCCAAAAAATAAACTGTTTATGAAAAAGAGTGTATCGTCTGTGTATTAATAATTTTAGAATTGCCTTTATCGATTTTTTCGAACATCTTTTAACGTGTTTGCTTTATTATGCTGTTAGACAGAAATCTAATTTCATAAAACGAACTTGGTAACTGTGAGTTTTGCTTATTAATCAATTATATGACTTTTAGTATTATACGAAACTCTGAAAATAGTTAAAATACTTGCTCTATCATCTACGACAGATAGATTGCAACCTCCTCCCAAGCGTTAGTAAGACTCTACATGGCACGTAGTAAAAACTTTCTTGTTATTATTCGGTTGGTTGCACTGACCTCTAAAGTCTTGTTTCCATATAGCCAGAAGCTGCTGTGCCAGTGCTGGGACAGTGCTGTGACGTTTTCAGTTTTAATGGAAACACTTCCTTAGAGTGGCGCTACCGGGGCTGGACAGTTGCTCTACTGCGGTAGTGCCAACATAAAAGTTATTAGTAATTCGGTTACAAATTTGGTTCAACTTTTCCGGCCCTTATGACGCTTCTGCTGTTGGCACTTGCCTTTGTTCTCATTGAGCACATGACTGTAACAAGACAATCAAATGGGAGGGTATATGACTCCATTTTATAGCAACCACTGTCTCAGCACTGGTATAGCCTATATCTCAGCAGTGGTCACGCCACGTATTGCTATATGGAAACGAAGCGTCGCAACACTTTCTCGGCAAAATTACAGCCGTGTCTCGGCACTGGCACAGCCACTTTTGGCTATATGAAAACCAGGCTTAAAATAGACTTTTTTAAGGAAATCTGTTTTTAAATACCAGTGGCTGGTTGTCGGTTGAAATTCGAGGAAACGCATTCGGGAGAATGGGACGAGGTTGAATAAATCTGTTTAAATTTCAAACTTCTATGAAGAATAGTTAAAGTTAATGTTTATGTTAGCAAATTTTTTGAAACGCTGAGTCGCCTTCAAGTCGCTAGTTTAGTTGAATTACGCTTGTAAAAATTATAAAAACCTTTCTTTTTCTTGCAATGTCCTACTTTTGAAACCGCATTGCTCTTTAATATGTAAGCAGACAGCTTTCAATTGACACTGTATGAC
The DNA here is from genome assembly GCA_014526335.1 of Chrysaora quinquecirrha. Classification (NCBI taxonomy): domain Eukaryota; kingdom Metazoa; phylum Cnidaria; class Scyphozoa; order Semaeostomeae; family Pelagiidae; genus Chrysaora; species Chrysaora quinquecirrha. The sequence goes on along the minus strand of JACTAT010000057.1, from coordinate 624,674 downwards.
GAGCAATTGCTCCAAAAATGACTCTGTAAACCCCTGTGTATGGCGGTTTTTTAGATGATTTTGAGAGGGGCAAAAGTGACTGGCGGATGGTGTCATATTTTTTTAATTCCAGTGGCGGAACTTTCGCGACGAAAAGTTGATGTTATTTCTCTTACTCGTCACATAAAATGGAATACTGGAAAACTGTGCATGTGCTGTGACGAAAACTTTCCTTTCGCGCTAAACATTTTGCTTAGTAGAGATTCGGAATTAACGGGATGACGAGTTTTTGACTGTAAATATCGCAGCTCTTTACTTCACTTTGGAGCGTGCTTCTGTCATATTGGCTTCAATCTACAGAGCCTCCACTTCCAAACGAGGATCCTTCATCTTCAAGCTTATGTCTGCTTATCAGTCGACTTCTTAGTCCTTCTACTGACGGTAGTTTTCTTGGTTTTCTACATTCTGACAAATCCTTTGTTTCTGTGGCACTGAAGCTCTTAAAGCTTGGAGAGCTGTTTGTCTCTGGTTCAAAATGAACCTTTCTGTAAGTACTGAGTTCATCTTTATCGATTGTTGAAGATCTGCTCCTATATGAGAAGTCTTTTTCGTATTTTTCTGTCTTTTGAGGTTTTTCTTCTGTTGTTGCGGATGAGGGTAAGGCAAGGTGAGCCCCTAAACAATAACAGAATGAATTTTTTTTATTCGTAATAACTTTTTTTAAGCCATCAGGCCCTGGCGAAACGACCAAACTAAGTTGATCGAACGCCTGAGGTTTGCTTTACATGGAATGTTTGACTGTTTGGTTACGTCACGTATTGCATGACAAGCAAAAATAAGCTACATTTGTTTCGCAATGTTTTTGAAATAGTTAATAAACATTTATTGCTTGAAGGAAGCAAGAAGTGATTGAAAAGCATTGTTCTGCGATATGGCCAAACGGTCGAACAGTTTCCTTGAGCAGCAAATTTCTAATGTTTGACCATTAATGTTTGATCGTGTTACCAGGGCCTTAAGAAAAAGAATTTAGCGATAGAGAGCTGCAGAAATCGTCTCTTGCTCTCTTTGCATACTAGAATATAGTTTCAAGGACACAAGAAGTTGTTACCCACGATGGCCAACCGATTAAACTGGAGGGACTAGGTGAGGGGGGCGAACTCTTTCTGTCTTAATAAAACGTCTGGCATTGATGCAGTTTTACAAAGAAGCAAATAGAGGCAGTATGACCAAGTGATAAGCTATTACTGATCTGTTACTTATCTTATAGTTGTTAAGTTGGCTCTGCGTGCGTTCGAACCCCCGGTCATCGGGATCACAATCTAGAAGCAGTAAGCAACCAAGCTATCCGTACCTCCGTGGTATAGGTAAATGAGTACCCTGCTGCCTGTCCGAGTATCAATATCAGTCTGGGGGTACGAAGAAGACTCGCTAGAGTATCAATCTTGGGTTACACATTGCGCTGTCCATCACACGAAGCTGCGTTACCATACAAGAATGCAAAATGCTAGTACGCTACTTGCTTGGAACTCCTCTTTTCAACTTACCTTTGAGTAAACTGCGAACTTTCTCTTGCATTTTATCGTCGTAAAAACAAGTTAACTCCACCATGCTACCATTTGGTAGTGTTTCTTTGATTGTAACTTTTTGTCGTTCCATTTCTAGTTGTCTATTTTTAATTTCAAGTTCTCTTTCAACCAAATCCATTTCTCTGTTGCGTTCTTTTCTGCCCTCATCATCTTCGCGAAGCTGTAGCTCTCTCCAAAGTTCGGCGCATCTAAGAAGGTGACAAAAGAAGGTAATAGGTGATTACAGAAAATATGGCGGTGGGGGCATTTGACCAAGATGCATTTGGTTCAATGACGGAATTGATATTTTTCTCGAAATTCAATGCTCAAACTTAAATCGCCTGCATCATGGTCAGTTTGTGAGGGTCATTTAGGGGTCCCTAGGAACATGAGAGCACGCGAAATGTATCCAGGGAACAAGAGAATCTCGGCAGGTCGGTCAGTCATAGTCCTCTTTGACCTCGATCTCTATTGGATTGGCAGTTGATAACGACTCAGAAAATTGTATTTTAAAGGTCCCGAAATGGTAATTAGAGGGACTCTAGTTCAATAATTCTCAAAATTTTCCCGGGGATCATGCCCCGAACCCCCTAGTCGAAAGAGCTTTTTCTGCACATTTATATTTAAGTAGCCCCTTTTTCTTTTGCCCCTTCACTTCTAAAAGAGTTGTGATGCTCTTGAGAGCCGACTCTTAGGCGCATCGTATCAGGCAGGCTACACCCAGGTCACATCCACTTATGTTGGCAAATTTACATTCGGCACCCCCTGCTTGAGACTTCTAGCGACGGCCCTGCCTATCATAATCCTATCATAAAATTTGCAGTGGAGTTTTGCCTCCGTAAATTAGTAGATCAAGTCTGACGTAAATAAAATTCAATTTGACTGAAGACTTTCGATACAACTTGCGCCGTTACCTATTTTCCTTACCACGTTAACCATTGAATTAAACTAGAAAGACGAAACAAGATGAATAGACCAGGCCAATGCGAATTGATTTCGAGAATTCGACAGAAATATGACTTGCAGTCTCGCTCGCTTAACTAAAACTTTCATTATGAATGCCCGATGAATGTAGCTATTCGTGAATAGCGTTAAGGTTTTCTAATCCTGTCGTTTCTCCCTTACTTCACTTAATAATACTAACATTTTCAAGAAACCTCATTATATGGTTTTTCGTATAGCTATTTTTGGTAAATATTTATATATATTAATAAGCAAACTAAACTTTTTAACAGTTAGTTTAGATGATTCAAATTCGGACCATATTCAGTTCTAATAATCCTTTTCTCGAAATGCCATCAGCTTTGCCACTCTTCGAAAACCGTATCCTATAACGTTTCGCCTGTTTTCTTCATTATCGCTTGCTACCCTATATCTCTTAAAACTGGAAAGAACAAAATCTCAAACCTCTCGCATCGTGTATTCTTGCCTTTGCCAATCCTACTCTTAAAAGCCTTTTTGCAAGTGGTACAATTAACCATAACTCCAACTTTTGTTAAATGTATCACAACAACAAACAATCTCCAAAGATTATGAAGATGATTTTATTTTTCCATTTAAAATCTGATTAACAACTAACAGTAATGATGGTTGCGCTTTTGCGGAAGGCACTCGAGCGTATGAAAATCAGTGTAGCAACCTGTTCGTTGACGGGTACTCACCAGCGAGGCATTAGCCATTACAACTTTATTATAAACCCCGGACACAGAGAGCAATTAAAAACCAATAGACGTTTTCAAAGAGGCCTGGGTCGGGCGTGAAATTTTTCTGGAAAATGGCAGACATTTCCAATTAGGGAATCCTCTCAGCGTGCAACAACTTGAATTACGGTCGTTTTAGGAGATGTTGTCCATCAAATTTTACTTCAATATTTACGTTTAAATCGAATAAAAGTGAAAGGAAGGCTTCAAATCCCACCAGTATTTACCTGTTTTATGAGTTGTTTGTATCTTGTTTCCTGAATTTTTGCACACATTCTCGACATTTATTGCTGCAGATTCCTTAACTCTCTTCCTCTTCCCTTATTTGTGAGTTTGGAGCAAAATTTGCTGAACTATCTCTCCTAGAATGACCGTATTTCCAGTCGTTGCACATGGAGAGGACTTCCTTACTGGAAATGTCTACTATTTTCCAGAAAATGTCGCGTCCGGCCCAGGCCTCATCGAAAAGGTCTATTCCAAGACCGTCGGAAGGAATCTCGGATTTGGGGGCTGAGCAACTGAAAAGTATTAGATGACGTTATTATTTTATGACGTCATACTATTGTTTTCAAAATTATTGGCGGGAGCTGAAGCCCCCCTACCACCCCCACTTCCGATGGCCCTGTATCCCTTATAAAGGCATGAACAGATGTTTTCTATGGGGAAATACAACACAATTAAATGATCAATCGAGTTGTACAAAGCTTCAAGATAGCAAAAAAACAGCGGAAACATCTTTGGTTATACTTAAACGCTTTTTCTTCGTCTAACACTCCTACACACTTTTTTTTTATAAGAATACCTTATTTTTTGCCGAGCCTCGATTATTCTTAAGCTTATTCGATTTTGAGCCTGAAAATATTCTTAAATTATTCTTAATCATCAATGTTGTCAATTGGCCTGAAGATCAAGAGAAATAAGTCAAATCTTTGTCATTTTTTATTTTGTTAATAAAAAGAGTTACTGTATCAAAGAGTCGTACAGGATGTATGCATTTCAAAACAAATACAGTTGCCTGACAATCACACCTATTGTGCAGTGTAAAAAAACGCTGAGAAATAAAAATGATCCTCGTCAAGCTTGAGCCTCAGATTATTCTTAAATAATTCTTAAATTTCAGCAATTTTGAGCCTGAATATTCTTATAGACTGTATTCTTATAAAAAAAAAAGTGTGTATGTACTTTATAAACGTCAGAAACAGACCGAGTAGACAAAAAAGTTGTAGTCTTCACTTAAACTTGATCCCGCTGTATCCTGCGAGCTGATCGTTGTTCAAAGCACATTTAAACAATACCAATTTTTTTTCACTTTTCTGGTTGGGGCTGTTGGCTGTCAATCCACATCCAAGTATACACGTATTGTTCCGCCATTGTTTCGGTCTGTTTCAGACGAAAAATGTCTTTTTCGCTATCCTGAAATTAATAAACCAATCACAGGCATAAAATCAAATGAGTATTTTCGCTCTGCCTAACAATTGCTTAATGTTACACCCAGAAGGCCGAGATTATTGGATATTAATGAGCGATTGCGTCATCGTTACGAAAATAGATAACTCTGATTGGACTCTAATTGCTGAACTCAAATTGCTAGCTGACCAATTAGGTTTACTTGAAACTGACAGAATCGCATATGATTTACGATGTTGTTTACGCGAAGTTTAGAGCTGTGTCGCAGCAAGTTTTCAGTTGCTTTTCGTTATGTGAGATCTTGTAGTGAGTGATATTCTTTGATTATTCTAAAAGCTTTATCGCACACGAGTTTATCTCTGCGTGAAAACTCATAATAACTAACAGGTTATTAAATAACTTTAACAGAGATTTGGATAAACCTTTCTGTAAAGAAACTAATCTAGCAAAATAATTCTTTAGGTTAAACACTCAAACACCCTTGCTCGAGGCCCGAAAACACTTTCATATGGTTTTAAGAGATTTAGGAAGGGATGAAGGCTAGAGGATTACCGTAAAAGGCACTGAAAAAGAGTTCAAACCTAGAAACATGCTTGTCGTGAACAAAACAAGGTGTTCTTTTAAAAAAGCTTGTTTTAGGCTAGCCAAGCAAGCGATCTTTTTTTCAAACACATGTAAACATTTTTTACAATACACATACCATTAAAGTAGAAATAGAAAATGTTTGGCGCTGATATGACAGAAAAAGGGTTTCTTCCATACAGGCTCGAACAAATTTAAGCTCGAACTTAGACCCCAGACTCGAACTCTATGTTTCAATTCAATTCAATTTCATTTTCGAGTCAAAACCGATCCAACATGGCCGAAAAGTCAAAAGGCGGGAGAGGTTTAGGAGTCGATGTTTTCATACCTGATTTTGATGTGGAGTCACCAATCTGTCCTCATGGTATGCTTATTTTATCACAGTATCTTATCGCGTCTCTAAAATGTTCTCGAAGCATTCTCTGGACTACCTAAGCTAGTTCGTGTAGGTATCTAGAAAAGGGCCTAAATAAAAATAAAATAAACTATAAAACGTTATAGTCTGAATGTGCACAGCACGTAGGCAGAGAGCTTTTATTTTTTTCCGTTATTTTTTTTTGCTTTGTAAACTACATGCTTTCCCCCTGCACCAGCTGACCAGTAATTGCTTTGCAGTCAATTCAGTCAACCCTACCAAAGTTGGCTAATGAATGCAGTGTCTTTTGTGCAAGGCAAGGATATTAGCCTGGGCCACATGCCACAGGTCTACCTACCTCAGTGTAATGCTGCCATTAACCCTGAAACTGCATCACCAAATAAATATGCTTGCTTTTTTGTTTCTTATTAACCTTCAATTTTCAATATTTCCAGGGCCAACAATAATCTTTGAGAGATACTTCAAAGACAAAACTTCGAAAAAATTCTTTGCTTGCTCTGCATCCAGGGACAGAAAAGGCTGCCCATTCTTTCAGTGGGTTGATGAGAAAACAACAACAGGAAAAGCTCTTCTTCAGAATGAAATAAAGAACCAGCTGCAAACTGAGAAAGATGAAGTTGAGGAACTTGAGAGAATTTATGAAGGACTTTCAGATCATCGAAACGGAGCTATAAATTTTTGTATGGATTGTAGTATTATTTTCACAAAGCCTGATAAATTGCAACAGCACAAAACACACAATTTTAAGACATTATCCAAAGCTGATTTACAAGAGCCAAGTAAATTTATGATACCAGCAGAAAATAAAAAAACAAATGCTGTGGGTATAACTTTTCTGATTAAGAATATTTGCAACTATTCACTTTCTTCCATTATTTAATATTCACAATTATTGCTTATCACTGGACTTTTCCCGACTCAGCTTGACTGATTTCACTAATACATCTATTACTTTTTTATTCAGCAATATCTCTTCTCTGATAAATCATGTGATGTCATTGTCAATATGCTTATGAACCTGGGATATGAAAGGATCATTTGTCTTGGAGTACCAAGGTAAGGGAAGCATTTTCATGATTTTTTTCTTTTTATCTATAGATTTTGTAAGTTTCCCGATAACGCCATAGTGTTCTATAATGTTCAGTAATGTGCACAATGTTTCATAATGTTTCAAAATGTTTCGTAATGTTTCAAAATGTTTAATAATGTTTCGTAATGTTATAACTTTTCAATTGTTTAGCAATGTTGCATAATTTTTCCTAATGTTTCTTAGTGTTTCACTTATTCAGGATGTTTCCTGATGTTTCAAAATGTTTTGTAGTGTTTCATAATGTTTCATCATAAATCTATAATGTTTCATGTTTCATAATGTTCCATAATGTTCATAAAGCTTTATAATGTTTTATAATGTTTCATAATGTTTCACAAAATTCATGTTTTAAAATGTTGCCTCTAAATTAGGATACATGAAAAAATTCAGAAGATCAAAAGGAGGAAAGGAAGCAAACAAGACAGCATTCTACTTGACCTTGACAAGAGATACGTAAGAAATACTTTTTTGAAAATTTTAGTACCTATTGTCTCTGCTGCATGCTTTTGGAGAATTGATTATAAACTTTAATTTCTCTTATTTATAACAAAATTTGAAAGATCTCACCCAATCTTGCACTATGAAGAGAAACCAGTAAAGAGAAACACAAAATTTCTCGCTTTCTCTCTCAATAAAATATAATCTACATACGGAAAACACGCTATCTTTCTATCCTTATTTGGAAAAATCTATTTACATATAGAAAAGGAGAAGCTGTTAAAACGGAAATAGATTTATTAGCATGAAAACCATGGTAAGGCGGTAAGGAAATAAAAATGATTCTTACATGAAGTAATATGAAAACGATGAAATTCACTACATGCTTATTGTATTGAGTCTGGTACTGTATTTGAATCTTATGTCTGCAGTCAGTATTTTTGTATCAAAATAGATTTTGCAAATAATTGAAAACAAGGTCCTTGGCTGAAAAGCTGTATTTATTTTTTAGGCTCAGTTCTTCGGCCCTTCGTTCATGCGATATAACATGTTCGTCAACTATTTCTTTGGCGGAGAAAAATGTGAATCTCGTTTCAAGCAGTTCGTAGAAGATTCTGATGCTCATAAAATTGCTTTGGTAATGGATCCTCCATTCGGTGGCGTTTTATCTCTTCTGGCGTCATCTCTTAACAAACTGCTTCAATTTGGCAAAGGTATTTTAATTTTTACTTTTTTGTCCATTTTCTAAAGGCCCTGGCCAAACGATCAAACATTGTTTGTTAAACATTTGAAATTTCTTATGTTCAGGTCAGTCTACCCCTAGTTGCTTATTAAGCTTATTAAAAAAATAGTGTAATTCGTTTGTGAATAGTCTTTGAGTTGTACAAAACTTCAAAATTGCGATGAACAGCGGAATCATTTTCGGAGATACTTAAAAGCTTTTTTCGTCTGACACTCCTCAGAGTATGAACGTCAGAAACAGACCGAAACAATAGACTAAGGCGGAATTATACCCAGATGCGGCTCGAAATGCACCAATCAGAAAGAACGAAAAGCTGAATTGGCATTGTGTCATAATTCCGCCTCCGTCAGACGAAAAAAGCTTTTAAGTATGCCCAAAAATGATTCCGCTGTTCATCGCAATTTTGTAATTCGTTTGCTTTTATAGAGAAAGGAACAGAAAGGTGTACAGATGAATTAGCTATTCTGATGATTTTTCCGTATTTCCTGGAGGCGCATGTGAAAGAATCGTTCCCCATGTTGAAAATTATGGATTACAAGGTATTCACTAGATATTACATGTTTTTTTATAAGAAAATGGTTTTTAAGAAAGTAGTGCTCGGTTTCTTAAAACTTTTAGAAAGTTCAATACTGGATTCTTGAAACTAAAGAAAGTTCTGTTTTATATTTTTATTCTTAATGTTCTGTATGTAATTTTTGCTCTTCATCAGTTGTTCATCTTGGTATTAAACGAGTCTTATGGTTATTTTTAACGTGGTATTTGTGCAATTTTTACAGTGACTTTAACGGTGCATGGCAGAAATACTCGTTCCCAAATTTTTGCTAAGAAAGTCACAAGAAAGTTTTGCTACCTGAAATATCTAAGGAATTTTCAATGCTGACCGAAGAAAAAACTGTATTATAAAACAAAAATCATGTACAGTCAGATACCTCAGTACTTCGGTTGAACACCCGGGGCGCTTATTCTATTTCGTCGAATTTGGTGTCACTTTTTATCCTTCATCGTTGTTAATTTGTTGATTTAACTCTTTGCTTATATAAAACTCCAATGTGCTGTGCTACATGAATCTTGATTGGTTTATTTTTTGCTTTATATCTTGTAGATTTGCTATAAAAATCACCCAACTTACAAAGAAAGATCAAAGAAAAACCAGAGGGGATCACCAATAAGGATATTTACAAACATTCCCGGTGATAAATTTGTTTTACCAAAAGATGAAGGATACAGGTCAGTGAAGTTTTGCTTTAGATCCCCTGTAGCTGACGCTACTTGTTTCTTTGAATATTTTTAGGCCCAGGCCAAACAATCAATCGTTGTTGGTCAAACCTTTAAGATTTGCTTTGCGAGCAATGTCTCACTGTTATTGCTGTGCAACCAATGCTTCAAAATTGCTTTTCAAGCAACGTTCCATGTTGCAAAACAACGCTTGACAATCAGAATCGTTTAGCAATGTTTTTGAAAACTTCTAAAACATTTTCTGCTCGTCATAAGCGGAAAATGTTTGACGACCAATGTTTTGCGACGTGGCCAAATTTGGAAACATTTTTTGCTTGACAAACAGATTTCAGATGTTGGCAAACAATGTTTGATCGTTTGGCCAGGGCCTAATAAGACTCTCGTTTCATTTCTCACGACTGACAATCCCGAATTTTTCAAACACTCAGTACCTAATCCAGGCTATTTCTCGGATGCACTGACGAAAATGTTTTTACAGATAATAAAAGTCAATATCAAAAGCTTAAAGAATGCCAGAAATGCTCGTTCCCTAGACCCCTAAGAGTGCCATTTTTCTTCGATTAAACGACCGGGGCGTTTATTGAACTTTGAAACTAAAACGGGGGCGTATATGGTGGCGTTTAAATGAGGGAAGTGTTTATTTTCGAGCTAACGTTCTTGTATCAGGAGTTTTAGTTAAGCAGTTCCTATAGTTAATGTGAGTTTGACGATGGCATATCTGGAAAGGTAAAGTAGAACGCGGAAGCCTGTTTTCTAAATTTCTATAATAATCTTGAAAACGGCGTCTGGTTCAAATAAACACCTCCTTGTAAGAGGAGAGGAGTGTATAACAAAGGAGGCCTTTGCAAGAGGGAGCATGCATAACGTAGAGTAAATATATTCGGACTTATCAAGGCTGTTTCTGACACCGTGTTAGACATGATAGTCACCACTTATCATGACAAGCCTTTTGATATTTAGTAGGGCAACGTTTCGGGAGAGATCCGTCTCCTATCATCGGGCAATGAGAAATGTGTTTCTTTCCTATTCGACCTATGCAATAAATAAGAAAGAAACCACATTTCTCATTGCCCGATGATGGGAGACAGATCTCTCGAAAAAAACTTGTCATGATAAGTGGTGACTATCATGTCTAAAATGATGCATAACGTAATTCAAGTATTTGAAGGGGCGTTTAAAAAAGGGCTTTATTACAAGCAATGACATACCGCAAAAATCGTGGAATAAGCCACCAACTCCGAATAAGCCTCCCTAAAGTAAGCCCCCGCCTAAGGATTCAATTTTGCAACTAAGATCCTCCCTCGAGTAAGCCCCCAAGGGTATTTTTTAAAATACCTTGTCAATCTGTTATTTGTCTATAATGCATCATCTGAACACAGAAAAAGCTAGTGCTGACAGGTTTTACTATCAATTCAACTGATAATCAGCCATTGGCTGTTGGCAAGCAGATGATTTTGTTTATAGAACATAGGTAAATTACCTTTTTCAAAACAAATCGTCGTTATTATTATCCTCACGATGAAAATCGTCGTAATAATAATGATAATAATAATAATAATCATCATCATGATTACCATCACCATCATTGACGGTGTGCAACATCTAAGGGAACGGCACCACCACCACAATCACCCCTATCACCACAACCGCACCCAGCCCTACAACCATCACCTCGACCACCTCTATCACCACCACCACAACCACCCCTACAACCATCACCTCGACCACCCCTATCACCACCACCACAACCACCCCTACAACCATCACCACGATCACCCCTATCACAACCACCACAACCACCCCTTCAGCACCACAACCACCTCTACCACCACCACCATACCCACCATGCAACCACAATCACCCCTACCAACCAGCATCATGATCATCGTGTTCATCAACATCATCATCATAACAACCACCATTATCATCATAATCATTATCATCATCGTTGTGCATACCGATAAACATCTTTCATCATTTGACCGAAATAGCTATATTCAACCAGAGTCGTTCTTCGAACATGCCCATAGGGCCCCTATGTTTCTCTTTTGCTATTCTGTCGAAAACACACTGGAACTATTGAACTTTCAAATTGTCCCCTCCCTTGATTAAAACCTCCCCTTGAATAAACTGATATTTCTTTATTTTCAGGCTTTGCAAAGATTGTTGTCGATATGTTGCAGAGGAAAATAAACATTGCGAAAAATGCAACAATTGCCCATCAAAGGTACAATTCTTAAACGTTCGATAAAATACAGAATGCAACAAATTTACGTTTTTGTTGCATGTTCAGTTTTGAATTTGAGTAGCTGTGCCTCTATTCGAAATTCTGACTGTATTGATACATTCTGAGCCCTGAAATCTCAGCGCTCTCTCCTATGGTAGAACTCCAACCATATCCCCAACACCATCTCTTTGGCTGTAGTCTCCTCTCGGGGGGTGGGGGGGTATTATCGATATCGTTTTTAGAAGTATGTGCGGAATTATGGGTACCATTTGAGGCAACATGCAGAATTATGGGTACTAATCTGGGAATATTGGGCAAAACATCATCATGTTTGCGGAATTATGGGTCACAATTTCTATCAGGTTTGCGGAATTATGGGTCACACTTTTTCAGATGTTAGTGGAATTATGGGTCGAAAGTTTGGACTGAAATGGCACGTCCCCGCCCAAAAGTAGGCTAAAATCCCCCCCGAGAGTCTCCTGAAGTGGGATTCCTCCGATAATTGTTTCTATCGTTTTCAAACGATATTTTCCAAGAACAATTCTTCAAATATGAATTCAAGGACGTCATGTCCGTTGCACATTTCAAACTCCAACGCTTCCCTTTCGCAGTCTTATTCTTAGTTACAATCCAACAATAGCAAGTATTACGTTACTCCTTCACAGTAGTCAAACAGCGGCTCTGAAGCTTATAACTAAAATCTAATAAGCGAGAGGCTGAAATAAGCGGGACAAAGTCAGGTTTAGAGTACTTGATCTTATATGAAAGGGAGCTAATCGTTTGCCATTTATGTCTCTGATTATTTTTAGGACGGCAGGACGTATGTACATTGTGATCAATGTGGAAAATGTGTTAAGCCGGGTAAGATACAAATGCTATTACAGATACCGTATGAATTTAAATAGGGGGCTTATTTGAATCATGACCTTTTAGGAGGGATGCTCATTCAATGGAGGTGCTTATTATGAAATCTGACATCTAAGGGGGGTACGGAGGGTACCCCCTTCAGATGTCAGATTTCACACTGGAAACAAGCGGTACCCTGCTCTTTGAACGGAGGGTACCGCTTGTTTCCACCATGACTATGTTTCCACGATTATTCTTAAGTGTAATTATTAAGGGGAGAATATGCTGTGATGTTGTCGTCCAATCCAGTAAGTTCATGGTGTCAGGAGCTCGGTGAAGTCGGGGCTCGAGTCCCAGCCATGGAATTGTCATAGCCAGGGTTCGGATCTCGTTAGTTCATCTACCTCTGAGATCCTACTGATTGGCGCTAGAACACAATTACAACTTTGTCAATTTTAGGGATTATTGTTTTAAAAAATATATTTTTCAGGTCGCGTACACTGTCAAGTTTGCAATAAATGTGAAGAAAAAGTACACCAGTGTGGAATGTAAGTACACAAGTCAACAGAAGCAAACCGAGTTTATCGAATATTGTTATACACCCTTTTTTAAAGAGAGATAGAGGGGGTCGAGAGGGCTAACATATTAGAAATTTAACCCTCTTCTTATTTCATGCTCCCTGTGGTGGTCATTTCGGGCATCAAATTGAAGGATTGAAATATTTGATTGAGGTGAATCTGAGTGTCGCGAAGTGCAAGTTCAGCACTAAGGGAAAATTTTGACGCCTCCCAACATAATTCTGTATCTAAGCCCTTTCTCTTTTTTCTAAGAAACTACGGACAAGAATTTGAGTGTAGAGCCTCATTCTACGTGTATTTTAACGGACGGTTGTCATTGGGCACCAATATTAGGGATAAAACCCAAGCTTAACATCCAGCTGGTTGTCTACAACTAATCTTACCTGCACGGGAATGTCAAACGAGGACAATTTCATTCTGTGAAAAGAATTTTGCCACATTTCTCTGTACCAAAAATAGTGAATTTTGAAAGACCCTTTTCAAACCCTTATTCTTGTTTCTTTGTGCCTACCGGCTCATAAACTACGCGTTTTTTGTTTTCTCGTCGTCGTTATTCATCATTTCTCTGTCCTTCACATTTCAGGAAAGCTCAAGACTCTTTAACATGTCATATTTGTGGTGAAATTGGTCACAAGCGAAGAGATTGCCCTAATAGAATAAAGCTGAAGAGGTATTTGAATCAATACAGTTTTTTATATAACTATAGCTACTTTTGTGACATTTCGATTAAATGCCTAGGGCGTTTATTGAATTGTCAAACCTTTAAGGAGGCGTTTATCTTAGGGGGCCTTTAAAAGAGGGAGGCGTTTATTTTGCAAGCAACTTATGGCGTTATGTGGCATTTTGTGGCATTGTTTCAAAAACAATAGCCGCTCCGCTGCGCGCGGAAAAATCACCCATGACCGGCTTTTCCTTTTCGTGAGATATGTTTGAATACTAATTTTTACAGCAAATTCATATAAACTTGCTTCATTTTCTAACTTTAGATATAAATGGAGTCTTTTTTGGAAGAACGATGGGAAATACATTGTTATTCTGCTAATTCTTTTGCACAAATCCTCTTTTTTCTTGAAAAAAATTATTCTTAGTTTTTCATCCGACCCTCGGCATTTCCTTAAAGTTCCTTAATTTGCTGGGAATTTTCAGCCTCGAGTTCCTTATAAAGGTGTTCCTTATAAAAAAGCGTGTATGCAATGAAATTTTCTCTGTGAAAATCTTTAGAGGTGCCTTGTGAAATTTTATGATAAAATACAGTATGTTTGTTTGTTTTGTTCTCCTAGATCTATTGCAAGCAAAGACACCAAACAGGCTAAAAAACCGAGAAAGGAAAAAGGACTACAAGGCAAAGTAAGAAAAATTGGAACGAAAAGCTGAGTTCACTGAATATTGAGTACTGAAACTTTGATTTAAATTTTGAATTTATCAACATTTTCGCTATACTGCTAATACCCTTTGCTATCTAGTTAATCGCCTTTTTTTATTCTGGCGTTTCCCTTTTTTCCACGCGTCTGCAGAAGTTTTAGCCCGCAATACCTCCGAATCGGCCTCGAATTGGCCGACTGCAAGCCCAAGAAAGGCTCAGGGCAAGCAAGGAAAAGAATTTGTTATTACAGCCTGAAAGAACCGGCTGCAAAGAAAAGCTCACATATTACTGCTAGAAATATTGATGCCGTAACGGAGCAGTTCAAGGAAAACGTGAATCAACACAGAAGAATAACTGTCTCTAGTAAACAAAGGTAAGCCGTCTATGAATTCAATGGTGGAAGAAAACCGAAGATTTCATTGCCTATAGTGGAGATCTCAATCAGACTTTGATTGTCCCAAAGATTCTGGAAGAAAATGCTACAAGTCTTGAAATCAGTGAGTTTCTTCTTTTCAAGTTTATTTTCATTAGTAGGCTTTCTTTAAGTTTCTTCTGCAATACTGTGCCTTGAACAGGTAAACCTTCGCAATGCTCGCAGAGGAATTGATCAATACAGCCCGGTTTCCATATAGCCAAAAGTGGCTTTGCCAGTGCTGAGACAGTGCTAGGACGTTTTTTGTTCTAATAGAAACACTTCTTTACGGTGGCTCTACCATGGCTGGACAGTTGCTCTACCGCGGTAGTACCGACATAAAAACTTGAATTTGGTTCAACTTTCCCAGCCCTTACGACGCTTCTGGTGCTAGAAAATCCGAGAAGATTTAAATGGAAACATGTGGCACAGCTGTCGGCGACGTTTCTGTGGCACTTGCCTTTGTTCTCATTGAGCACATGACTGTAACAAGCCAATCAAATGCGAGAGATATGAAGCAATTTTATAGCAACCACTGTCTCAGCACCGGTACAGCCGTGTCTCAGCACTGGCCCCGCCACGTATTGCTAAATGGAAAAGAAACATCGCAACACTTTCTCAACACAGGTACAGCCACGTTTCAGCACCTGCACATGTCTTGGGTCTTCTATCTTTTCTTATCGTTTTTAAATGAGAACAGGAAGGTGTCATGTGAAAGCGGTTGGATAGGCAACGGTTACACAACCTATTTAATTTCCACATCTGAACCTAAAAGAGCCATTTTGCCATTCGCCGACATGGCTTTTACTTGAAAGCATTCATGGCTGTATATACTTTTTCCTCGGAGAGTTGGGTTCTCCAAAAAGTCTCCATTTTCCGGACAGCTGTGCAAAAGAACGGGGTTTTGATTTCTCGAAAACGGCAGAAAAAATAAGATACAGAAAAAGGTCCCGAAGAACGCAAAATGCGCACAACCTTCTGACAACAACAACATCCATATGAGTAACTCGGTCTACAATCATTATTTCATTTTTAGGCCCGTTGGGTAAGCTGCTTTAGTTCGCTGCTCTTTTCAATCACATACGTTGAATCATTGGAATATCTGTTTTATCTGGCTCATGAAGTAATAAATGAAGTTATAATCAAGACTTTTTTCAAGTTACTGTATGAATGAATGTCACATTTCTCACTGAAAATCAACTTTGCTGTTTGGCGAGATAGGCCTATATCTACAATCTGGCTAAACTAGCTACTAGAAGCCCACCTACAGCCCTCTGCAGTTAAAAATGGACAAAGACGCGTGTTTTTCTGGTAATAACCTCAGTGAATGTTCTGGTTCATCTCATAATAGGTCTGAATCAGATGACTGTAAACAACAAATTCACCCAGAAAGAAATACTGAAATGGGAAATGAAACTGATGACGTCACTTGCACTGAAAATGAAGATGATTTGAATTCAAAGGAAGCAGACATTGTAGAAGAAATACTTTCGGAAGAAGTGAAGCAAGTAAGAAATGAAGATTTTGTTCACGCTTCATGCATGCAGAAGAGCATTTCCATTGTTCTTTTCTACTGTTCTATTGTTTATCTCGCGCGTGCACATTCCACACTCCACAAAATGCATCAATCAATCACATCTGACATTGGATAAACCAAAGAAACAATAAATCTATTGCATATTATATGATAATGCAATAGGTAGGCTATTGTTTTTCTGGAAGATCCATACTAGTATGTCAATAAAGTTTCTAACTCCACGCCAAGAGATCTCCCTCATATACATTGGCTTACTTGTGTATGTTTGTGTGGTTTTTGTTTCTAGGATGTAGTTTAACAGACTCCTTTCACACCGAATTTTGCAGTAGGCATGTCATTAGGGTCCAATCTGGCACTGGCCCTTCCAATGTGTAATTTGAGCTAGGCAAAATTCACACATGATTAAGAAGTGTTTCCTCAAAAATTTGTAGAAAGTGCACTTGAACAGTGGAATTGTTATCTTAGTGGAAATGATTGAAGCCAATGAAAAAGCATCATTTATGATGAAAGTTATAATGGAAGAGCACTTGACATTGTTTTTCTGATATTTTGAATATGCACTTGGCTGAAACAAGGGTGCTTGAAATTTTATCCTAGTGCAACTAAAATCTTGTAAAAACCTGCCACAAATTTAGATGGGATTACGGTTACGATCTAGAGCAAGGGTTAAGTTTAGGGTTTAGATTTAGGGTAGGATATAGACCTTTTTCATGAAAGACTGGCATGATTGAAATTTTTTCAAAACAACAAGATATCAAGTTTTGGACAAGACATTCCAGTATTCCAGCATTCCAACATCCCAGCATCCCAGTACTCCAAGGTTTCAACACTCCTCCATTCCAGTATTCAAGCATTTTAACAATCCAACTTTCCAGGATTCAAACATTCAAGTATTCTAACAACCTCCATTCCAACATTCCAGTATTCCAGCATTCCAACATTCCTGTATTCCAGCATTCCAACATTCCTGTATTCCAGCATTCCAACATTCCAGTATCCCAGCATTTCAACATTCCTGTATTCCAACATTCCAACATTCCAGTATTCCAGCATTTCAACATTCCTGTATTCCAACATTCCAACATTCCAGTATTACAGCATTTCAACATTCCTGTATTTTAACATTCCAACATTCCAGTATTCCAGCATTTCAACATTCCTGTATTCAAACATTCCAGCATTCCAACATTCTAGCATTTCAACATTCCTGTATTCCAACATTCCAGCATTCCAACATTCCAGTTTTCCAGCATTCCTCCATTCCAGCATTCCAACATTCCAGTACTCCAACATTCAAAAATTCCAGCATTCCAACATTCTAATATTCCAACATTTCAATATTCCTCCATTCCAACATTCCAGTTTTCCAACATCCCTGCATTCCAACCTTCCAACGTTCCAGTATTCCAGAATTCCAGCATACCAGTATTCCATCATTCCAGCATTTCAACATTCCAGTATTCCAGCATTCCAATTTTCCAATATTACAACATTCCAGTATTCCAGAATTTCAGTATTCCACATTCCATGTTTTAAAGATAGCCTTAATTAAAACTGTTTATAAAACATTCACTTTTTTCATCAAGGAATGTATTGAGAAAGCTCAAGATTTGAAGAAAAAAGGCAACTCCTTTTTCATAGAGCAAGGTAAGAGAATTTAACTGATCTTTGCATATAGATATCATTCAATTCCTTTATTATGACGTTGCTTTGTTATAGTTATGTTATAGTATATGGTAGAGTCATATTCTGAATATAAGCCCTGAGCTTTAAAAAATACATGAACATATGGGATGATATCTGGGGGCTTGTATTTGGGAGCACTTATAAACATGACATTTGAAATTTGGGAGCTCATATTCGGAAATTTGCAGAACTTTTTGGTGTTCTAGGGTTGCCTTTGCTGAAGAGTAAATCACTTCCCTTATGAGGTGAATATCTGGCTGTCCTTGTTTTCTTTTGACATATGTGCTTTTTTCTTTCTTTAGAATATGATAAGGCAATTGAGATATATACCGAAGCTTTAGAAATGTGTCCAAAATGTGCATCAAAAGACCAAGCAGTTTTATTTGCAAATAGAGCAGCCTGTTATGTAAAAATGGTGAGTCAGTTGCTAGCTTATTTTCACTACATTGTGTTGGGTATAAAGCAGTGGTGTGGATAGAGGAGCATCGAGAGCAGTTATTTAGCCCCCTTACTAAGCACCCATGAAGCAATTTGCTGAAAAATCACACCATCTGTTGGAATCTTGATTCTTAAAAGTAATTATAGGGTGTGTTCTACTGAAAAAGTTCTTTTTTCGGTAGCCTTCTTTTTTCAGAATGCGTGTTTTTCGAAGCCATTCTTCTGAAAACGGCAAGTTTTGGAGCTCTCCAAGCCTTCTACTACCAAAAGCAGAAGGTTTCCTAGACTTTCGAGAGATTTTCGGTTTGAAGTTCGAAGGAGACTTCCATTTTACCAGTTGCCAGGATACACTCGATGAATGGGTCTGGGGACAAGGCAAGTAAGAATTTTGGTGCAAACGTTTTCAGATTTCCAGAATTCGTGTCTCTTGAAAATTATGGCTTCTGCTTTTGGAAGCATCCTGTTTTGAAATTCGGAAGGTCCTCAGAAGAACACGCCCATAATCTTGCCAAGTAAATGGCTCATTTTTGCCAAACAAGAGAAATCCCTTAGATAGCAAAAAGTCCTTCATTATTCAAATGAATTTTTTGATTTTGTGTGATGGGACACTACACCCCCCCCCTTGGACCCACACACCTTCTTTAACCATTCCGTTTTCGGTTTTTTGAATAGCTCTATAAGACGACAACTTTGCTTTTTTACCGTTTCAAACAAGAGTACTGAAGAGACATCTTTGAACCAATTTTAATCCGCTAAATTTATTTTAGAAAGAGAATCTTTCAGCAATTAAAGATTGCACTTCAGGTATGTTACTTCGATACTCAATTGTGTTATTTTTACATTCAAACGTTGTTTTTTAACCTTCTTTTCATAATAGTAATGCTAGACAAAAGAAAATGAATGTGCTTTTTTGCTTGAAGCTCTACAAATGGATGAATATTATATCAAAGCAAGATTACGGAGAGCACAAGCCTATGAAAACGAGGATAAACTAGAAGATGCTCTGGATGGTGAATGTTTTACTTGTTCATACTAATGTTTTATGTGTTACATATAAATGTTTCATAATTGCGATAATCAGCGGAAACATTGTGGGGTATATTTAAAAGCTTTTTATGTCTGACACTGCTTAGAGTGTAAACATCAGAGAAAGACCGAAACAATTTCCCCAGGTAGAATTCATAGATGCGGGTTGAAATGCTCCGGTCGGAAAAGTGAAGCTAGACTGGTATTGTTTAAACACCAATCAGCTTGCGGGATACAGCGGGAAGATCGATATGATTAAAGGCCGGATTACACTAGCATCTTCAGGTAAAAGTTGCTTCACATTTGTTCTGTGATCGCAGACAACGAGAGAATTTGACAGTGTAAAACCCCTTACAAGTTGCTCGTAGTTGCTTGAAGGATAAAGAATTCAAGAGGAACAATTTGATCAGCGATCAAATGAAAACTCTGTGATGGTCAATTAAAGCGGATTAAAAACCTCTCCAAAGCCTCATCTGTAAGCAACTACGAGCAACTTGTAAGGGGTTTTACACTGTCATATTTTCTCGTTGTCTGCGATAACAGAAAAAACGTGAAGCAACTTTTACCTGAAGATGCCAGTGTAATCCGGCCTTAACTGAAGAGTGCTAGTGAGCAAACGAACTCTTCTCTTTACATAGAACCGGCCTTTTGGCTTTGATATAGACAGATTCCAAAACACTTAGCTAGATGAAATAAGGATCTACCTCTGCCAATTATTCGAAATCAACCCTTGCTATAATTTCCTGAGTGATCCGTATAAATGTTTTGTGTGTTTAAACCTAGCAGGGACAAATTTTTCAGGGTTCATTTCTCGGTCACCTGTTCCGACAGATATTTTCTCTTTTTGGTAGAGTTGTCGGCGATTTTCGGTACAATCTTCTGCAAAATATTTGGTTTGAAGATTTGAAAGGTCTCAAAAACCTTCTCCCGGCCGAGCTGGAAGGTTTCGTAGACATTGCAAGGAATCAAACGCTCGGCCACGCTTTAAAAAAATTTTTAGTCCGAGTTTGCTCGATCAGCCCAAAATCAATGGACGTTTTCCTTCTGTTGACTTGAATCAGCCTAAATTTGCCGCGTAAATAGTAAAACATGAATCGAAATGGGGTGTATGTATGTCTGATGACAGGACAGCCTTTGGTTGTATGACTTGAAGGTAATCGAAGGATTTCGTTGGGCTCTGTAGCTCAGTGAAATCGTCGTTGGCTCTCTGAGCTTGCAGCCAAGATTTGAATCCCGTCAATGATGCTACGTAGAATAGGAACATCTATTTCTTGACAAGTGTAACTTCTGTTAAACTAAAACTATTCCGAATTTTGCGACATGCACTTATTTTAATTACGCATGAATTAATGTTTGTTTTGATTTTGTAGATTACAAAAGAGTACTTGAATTGGATCGAAGTTGTACGTTTGCTGGGCAGGCAGTTATGGTGGGTAAAGTTCTATTTGTTCACCCCTGCGGATTTGCTTATGTTAAAGCAGTGTCACTGTTGTATGTTTGAATACGGGGGTATAGTATGCTCTTCTGCAAGCTATTTTCCGGGGAAAGAAAGTTTTTCATTCAGTGTTATTTTGTTATCAATAGCTCCATTTTAAGGCTCGGCAAAATGCTTTACACTACTGTTCAAAGAATGACTTCGTAAATTCGAACAGTAGGTCTATGAAACGAAATTTTAATTGTAGAAATATATAATCGCCAGAGTAAAATAAAACTAAACGTATCGGGCTGTGCCCTTCATCAGTAGTAAAGAAACGGTTGAAAAGAAAAGAATAAAAGAAGCCTAGAATGATAAATAGAATGAAAGATTCGAATGAGAAAAAGGATTATATTTAAATGTGAGGAAAGTGAGTAGATCCTACGAAATGAAATAAAAATAAAAATTTTTCATTTTTGTAACACCACATTTTTTTATTTTTATTTTATTTCATTTCGTAGGATCTACTCACTTTCCTCACATTTTCCTTCCTTTCTCTCATTCGAATCTTTCATTCTATTTATCATTCTAGGCTTCTTTTATTCTTTTCTTTTCAACCGTTTCTTTACTACTGATGAAGGGCACAGCCCGATACGTTTAGTTTTATTTTACTCTGGCGATTATATATTTTTACAATTAAAATTTCGTTTTATGTTACTATATTTCGCCGTACGCATCCTTTATTATTTATAGTAGGTCTATGACCCGGGGAGGGGTTCATGATCTATGGTGTGACGCCGTGATTTTACAGACCCACCCGCTTATAATGTAAGTCCAGTCCTTGTAATATGGGTAATAACAGGCTGGACATGAGAGTAATCAGGCTTTCTAGGGCATATTATTAGTTGAAAATGCACGACGAACATCTTCGACCATTTTATGAACACTTTTTTCGGGCTTAAGTAGCATGAAATTGATCAGCTTTCTTCAATTTCCCAACCTGTCACGTAGGGATTTTGCTAAAATCGTACCCATGTTTAAAGAATTTCAAGGCTAAAAACGCTAAAGGCCCACCCATATGGGCAGCACATACCCGTACCCAAATTATACTAAGTACCTCCCTCCCCGGGGTCTATGGCAGCCTTTTTCTATTGCAATGTTTCTTTAAAGGGTCTAAGGCTTTTGAATTTTGGTCGGTTATACTTATCTTCGTCGAACAATGTATAGCACTGAGGTGTCTAAATAATTTTAAAAACTCACACAATATATATATTAAGGAAACAGACTAAAAAAACCAAAGAATCCTGGTACAAAATCCAAGTCAACGTTTCTCTATAGCCACTTCGCATGAACAATTTTGAAGCGCTTTGATACCCGTCATTCCATGAGTTCAGTTTGATGTCTAGCGCTTTGATATCAATGCGGGCTCATTCCAGAGAGGGAAGTTACTCAAATGTTTTGACGTGAGGGGAAGTGCTGCCGCTCTGAAACCGTGTATCACTATTCTGCTTTCGACCGCGTGACAGGGTCTTACTTTTCTTGGTTTGGACTCCGCAACAAATCAATCTTGTATACTTGAGACAAAATGAATAGTCACATTTGCTTTCTGATAAATTAATTCCTGTTTCAAACAATGCTCGACTCCCGTATTCATTCAAGGAACAACAGAAACTCTTTCCATTTGTTTTCCGAATCGTTCTTAAAAAGGAAACTCCCCTGCACGGTATGATTTTTAGAAACAACTCCACGATAGGGTGGAGGATGGATTTACTTTTTTTTTACCGGCACTTTCCCGTAATTCGGAAAGTCAATTTCTCCCCCGGGGGGTACAGTTTACTTACTTAAAGGCAGTCCGTCCTCGATCCGATTCGTTAAGCAAAACAACGAGTTCTTAATGATGAAATAAATACTCCGAGATCTTAATTATTTTCATGGATGTGAAATTGAAAACCTGTATTCGCGGAATCTTCATTGTACATTTGCTGCCTGCAGAAATCAGGGACCAATCTGATGGGGACAAACTGCCCTTTAACATTGCCATTCATGTTCTGAAAGTCGTTGCAGGAATATTTTTCCTGATTATTCTCGATCATTTTTTTCAGAGATTACCTGATCAGATTAAAGAAAGAAATGAAAAATTAAAGAATGAAATGTTAGGTAAGGTTATAAATCACTTCTGGTGCCTGCCAGCCATGGAAAATGTATTTAAAAATGTACGGTGCGAACTTGCTGAACGGAGCCGAAACCAAAAAATGACTTAACAGAAGAGCTCTGTATCCAATACCTCAGATTTTGTCTTTTTCGTTCAAGATTGTGTTTTCACTATTACTTAACCGTCAAGCGTCGAGACTAAGGGACTGATTAAAAATTTTTGTCTTTCAGGAAAACTAAAAGATCTTGGAAATATGGTATTGAAACCATTTGGACTTTCAACTGACAATTTTAACATGCAACAAGATCCTAACACAGGAGGGTATTCAATTAACTTTCAAAAATAGAGCAAGTAGAAATTAAATATAGCACTTCTAGGTAGGCCCTGTTAGATTTTTCCTGTACACGTGTTTTCTAAGAAACCGAACTAAGGACTGTCTTTGTAAATTTGTGTCGCTGTAACAGTTGCCTCACTTGAACAAGGACGTATTCCTTTTTACTTTTTTGTCTCAGAACCCCCTCAGAATTCTACCATGTTTAGATTTGCCCAAAAAATCTATCGGAAGTCTAATCTACTGAAAACACCAACAACAAAAAAGAATGGGTTTTTCTGTAAAAAACAGTTTGAAGTCAGGGAAGTCTATTGTTTTTGGTAGCATGGGTTCAAAAGACGAATAATTGTAGCTCCTTTCAACCTTCTTAAGATGACGAAAAAATATGCTCTTCAAAATTTTAGCATTAAGCATTGTCCTGCAAATTCTGCTTGTCCAGCAATGGTTTCTATGTGGCCAGAAGTCAAACGAATTAACAATGTGAAGGTGAAATGGTGTTTTAGCGCCAGTGGCTAGGATTTCAGTAGAAGGTATCAAGATCTCGCCCCTGGCTGTGACGCTACCGTGGCTGTATGTGCTTGATAAGCGAATGTTTGGTTGTTTGGCCGCCATTTCAATCCACTTTGGTACACCAGGTGGCGAAAAGAAAAAACTCAACTTTATTACTACTTTGCAATTTGTCATATTTCATATCATAGGTAAAAAGTAAAATTGTGATCAATTCTACGTAAAATAATTCGAAAACATAAGAAATAAAATATTCACGATATGCGAGAGGCAGTCAGTGCTTCTCACAAGGGTGTTCATTGGACGATTTACGGTTATGCCAGAATTCGTTTGGAAATGTTTACGGAAAGAAAAGACTAACCCTATCTCGTTATTGTTCGTTTTAGAAACAATGGAAACATGCAGTGTTCTATGTTTCAGGTTCTATGTGTAAGAAAACTGAAACAGCAAAATACTGTTTCCGTTGTGTCACAAGGGACATGCACGCAAAGTAGCTACATACATTTTATTTCATAAGGCCCTGGCCAAACGATCAAACATTGTTGGTCAATCGTTGAAATTTGCTTCGCAAGCTTCAATGCTTTACTGTTGGGTCACATCACAAAACATTCCTCGTCAAACATTTTTTGCTCGTGCCAAACAAAAATTGTTTTAACTTTTTCAAAAACATTGCTAACGAATCTTGCTTCTTTTTGCTGGTCCAGCTACGGCTATGCTTTGTGACCTGCCCAAACGTTCAATTTAAACACTGTTTAATAAGCAAGCAATATTGAATTGTTTGGTCGTTTAGGCTGGGCCTAAGAAACCTAAGTTTTTTCTTAAGAAATTCTGACCTGAGACTATTTAAAGTTTGTCGCATTATTTGCGGGCCTGGACAAAAATTTTAACTTTGGCCCCGTTGTCAAAGGTACTGAGTAATCTCTTTCAAATTAAAATAAAAAAGCAAACTAAGCAAATTTTACATAATTAAACATAATAAAACATAAACTAGAATACAAATTTATATATATAATAATTTTGAATTTAATTCACGAAATTATAAGTATGTCACAGTATTTATTTCATCTTTAATTTTCAATAAATTTCCCAGTTTGGTTTTTATAACTAAAAATGTTTTTATTTAGTTTCAACATTTGTTCGACAAGCTCTTTCCCTCTGTCAGAAACTAAATTTGTTCTGCTTGTATCGATTTCTGGTTTCTTATTCCTTTGACTGTCGACAAAGTTCTTTTTCTGTCTATAATTGTCGCATACTTTTCTAACTGTTTCTGGTTTTTGAAAAACTCGTGGATATTTTACTTTTTGTTTTGGAGGTCTAAATACAACAGTTTTTCTCCTCTCTTTTCTACCTGTCTGACTTTTCGTACCTTGATGCAAGTGCGAAGCATCTTTGATCGGACTTTTGCCGTCCGTTACTTCACCAACATTCCCCTCGTCACAAAATA
>JACTAT010000057.1:531503-599098 GCA_014526335.1 Chrysaora quinquecirrha | reverse complement strand
TACACGCTCTTTTTATAAGGAACCACTTTAAGGAACCTACATGTAGAAGGCCCGAAAATTTAAAGAACTTATAGTACTAAAGATAAAATCATTAAAGAGCTTTTCATTGTTGAATATTTTTTATCACTGCAAACCATCAAGAATTAGAAAGCCCATTCCATTCATTTGCAGTCGAAAATCACATAAATTGTACTTTGCGCATGTATCAAATGTTTCCTTGAGTAGTTTCGAGCTTTGCTTAAATGCAAATGTCTCTGTACAGTAGTCATTAAACTGTTATGTGCAGTTAAAATTAAGGAACTATTAAGGAACTTTTGGAAACTACAATCATCTCAATAGAGGTAAAAAAATAAGGAACTTTAAGAACTAGGTTCTTTATAAAAAAGCGTGTATCGTGGATCGAATGGGAGTTATGCTAAGTAAAATTTCAATTCAGATGTTACAGACGATTAGGAGAAACAGACTGAAAGAATGATTTTGCTTCATAATTCTGATTTAGAGATATTGCTAATACAGCAGTATGGAATGAACATGCTGACAAAAACAAGACTTTTTCATATCACAAATAGAGCAATGCTTTAAGCTATATATTTCAACAACAAACTCTACAGAACTCTACACAACAAAAATTACAATAGTGTATTAACTTTGGTGTATCTAAATAAAAGTAATACAGAATCCAAAATTAGTTTCTTGCCTGTGGGATGATGGGTTCTGGGGACGTGTCGCCCGCAACGGTATCGATTCTCGCGATTTTGGTATAAGGAACGGTCTCCATTATCTTGATTTTCATGTTTGAAAAATGAACAATATGTATAAGGTCGGGTATACATTTTAGACAAATTGGTATAAGGTCGGGTTTGTTTTTGATGCTTGGGCGGCACGTCCCTTACAAAAAGTACCCCCCGGGTTTCTTGTCTGCTCAAACAATAAATAAATGATAAAACATTGAAACTAAGAAATAGATCTTTCTACAATAAAAGCTTTCGCTTTCGCCTCATCAGAATATACAAAGCTATCAGCAAATAAAAGGAAGTCCCCTCCTTTTTCTTTTTTTTCCTTCTTTCTTAGATTTCGCATTTTCAAACTATTCGGATTAAAATGAGAGACTTGTAGCAAGTCCAACTGCAAGCAAACAATCCATTTGACGGATACTATGTTTTTTGTCTATTTGTATCCGAAAAACTATTACAAACAATAGCAGGCAACACCAAAATTATACCACTGGTTGTTGTGGCTATATTGTGGCATTTACGTTCGGAATACCAACCCCCGGCCAAATGGCACTGAGGGTGGTCACTGCCAGAGGGATTCTGGCATCCCCAGTGGTTCTTTAACGTCCCAAGCAATTTCGAGACGGGCCCGTCATCTTACGTTACCGTAACCAAACGAGTCACAGAGAGCAAAGTTCTAACATCATTCATTTGTGCTCCCTAGCCTGGATGGGTTTGAACCACAAATCTTAAACACAAACGGCGCGAGTGCTAAGCACCGCAGTGTGTTGCACTCTACTTATTAATGTTTATTACTCAAGATTAATTATTTTTCTTTGAAGGGCGTTCTTATAAAATAAGTGCATAAGGCATTGAAACATTTCTTGGCAAATAAATAAAGTTATATAATACAATTATTTATATTTGGTCTGAACGAATTGCACTCAGCTTTAGTTATATACAAAGCAATTTTTAAACACAAAATTCATAAACTAAGCTCGCTCTCAGTTGTGTGAGGTTCAAAACCAATTCAGAGTAAAAAACGTTGCTTGGCCAAGTTTTACTTTTTTCTGGAATTCGTGCAGCTTTAAAAACATCCAGCTTGCATAAATTCTTCTTCATCTTTTCAGTAAAAACGAGCCAAGCGTTGGCCTAGTCACACCTCAAAGCTCAGCTTCTTAGGGCCAACTTTCCCTAGTCGTAAAATTGGAGATCCTGGCAACCAAGAAATATTTCAACATTTTCTAGAAACTACGGCATCAAAATTCCTTTTTTTGCCAGGGTTGGGATAATAATAACTTTCTAGCAACCGTTCTGTTTCTTTGTTTACGCTCGAAATACTTTTACGACTCTATCCTCTTATCTTCAACTTTACTAGACATTATTGCTGGAAATGACTGGCCTGAAAAAAATATACATTAAAAAATGTGATAAGAGCAATTAGTCCTGGGTAAACGACCAAACATTGTTGGATATATGAAGAGATAAAATAAAATAAACTTAAATAGAAAACAGACATGACATACCAGCCAAAGGCTTCGGTTCTGCAGTCGGCATTAAGGCAGATACCGCTTTTGCATCTAGAAAAAAAAGGTATCACAGCAGTTATAAGTATGAAATGAACAAGCTGACAAATACAGGATGAAATGAACAAACATGCTGATGAGTGTAGTATGAAATAAACACGCTGATGAGTATAGTATGAAATGAACATGCTGATGAATGCAGTATGAAATGAACATGCTGATGAATGCAGTACGAAATGAACATGCTGAATAGAATATGCTGATGAATGCAATACGAAATAAACATGCTGACCAATGCAGTGTGAAACGAACAAAGATGCTTAGCAATTATGAAATGAACATGCTGACGAATGCAGTAGGATATGATTATGCTGACGAATGCAGTATGAAATGAAAATATTGATGAATACAGTTTGAACTGAACTAGCTGATAAACGCAGTACGAAATCAATACTCTAGTGAGCAAATTGTCAAATGATTGTTCAAGAATTCAGTTGGTGAAAAAAACGGAAATCGAAAGTTGATGAAAATTAGAACAAAACAATTACCACTAACCACTAAAATGGAAATTTCCCACAAATAAAGTCGCATCGTCATATACATTGTTGATGAAAGCTGAAATAAAAAAATATAAATATCGCAGAGGTTGTAGAGAAGCAAATTTAAGGCCTTCCTAGGGGGTCCAAATATCCTTTACCCCCAAAAATTATTCCCCAATATAATACGGTGCTTAGTTAATTTTTTTCGGTCTGTTTCTGACGTTTACAATCTCGGCAGTGTCTGCCGAAAAAAGCTTATTCCCAAGGATGTTTCCGCTAGTTCTCGCAATTTTGAAATTTTTGAGTTGTACAAAACTTCAGAATTGCGACAAACAGCGGAAAAAGAGCCAGCACCACATCCTAGGGTCGGACTTGTTGTAAAGTCAAAATAAAAATGAAAAAATCCTATTTATGCTTACTTATTGAAGGTCGAAGGCACCATATTTGATCTACAAGTAAAATCAATAATTAAGCAAGACAAATAATCCAGAAATGCTTCTTGCATAAAAAACAGTATCGTTATCAATATAAGGAAACACTGAATGACTTGGAGAGTTACTCGAAGACTTCAACTAACTAAGTGGAAACGTCGTCGGCTATCTGATCATGCTGTCCAGGTCTGTGGTATGCAACTCAAGGAAAAATCTATCTTACTGTTGTGACTGCAATTCAAATAGTATACATAGCTACATTTGTATGGTGCTGAAGAAGGCTCAACATAGTCGAAAAAAAAGTCAAACGGGTGGAGAGCCATGGGCTGTCTGACTTGGAGAGTTACTCGACGATTTCATCGAGTTCCTAGCTCAGTGAAAACGTTGTTGGCTCTCTTGTCATGCAGTCCAGGTTTGAATCCCAACGATTATGGCATGCCACTCGTGGTGTGTATGTATTGTCTGTGTGTGCATTAGGGATGTTGCTAAAATTGCTTTCTTGCTGGTCTGCAACTCATGCAGCTTTTTTGTATTTTCAGGGTGGAAACATCATCCTAGCGTTTGCAATTAATAAAAAATAGCAAGATAATAATAAGAAAACGATCTACGCCAATCAGAATGCATAGTATATGGCATTTACCATCGATGGGCATATCTTATTTGGATAGATCTGGAATTGGTTTATTATAAAGGCTCGGAATTCGTATCTTTTTGGCTACAATCGTGGACAAAATATGTTGAGACAGGTATCCAGACATACTATCGAGGGTCCATGTCTTTGTCACTCCCTCCCCCCTATTCAGTCATGATTACTTAGGGACAGACATCACGTTGTACGATGGATCTGGAATTGGTTAATTATTAAGGCTCGGAATTCGTATCTTTTTGGCTACAATCGTGGACAAAATATGTTGAGACAGGTATCCAGACATACTATCGAGGGTCCATGTCTTTGTCACTCCCTCCCCCCTATTCAGTCATGATTACTTAGGGACAGACATCACGTTGTACGATGGATCTGGAATTGGTTAATTATTAAGGCTCGGAATTCGTATCTTTTTGGCTACAATCGTGGACAAAATATGTTGAGACAGGTATCCAGACATACTATCGAGGGTCCATGTCTTTGTCACTCCCTCCCCCCTATTCAGTCATGATTACTTAGGGACAGACATCACGTTGTACGATGGATCTGGAATTGATTAATTATTAAGGCTCGGAATTCGCATCTTTTTTACTACAATCGTGGACAAAATATGTTGAGACAGGTATCCAGACATACTATCGAGGGTCCATGTCTTTGTCACTCCCTCCCCCCTATTCAGTCATGATTACTTAGGGACAGACATCACGTTGTACGATGGATCTGGAATTGGTTAATTATTAAGGCTCGGAATTCGCATCTTTTTTACTACAATCGTGGACAAAATATGTTGAGACAGGTATCCAGACATACTATCGAGGGTCCATGTCTTTGTCACTCCCTCCCCCCTATTCAGTCATCATTACTTAGGGACAGACATCACGTTGTACGATGGATCTGGAATTGGTTAATTATTAAGGCTCGGAATTCGTATCTTTTTTACTACAATCGTGGACAAAATATGTTGAGACAGGTATCCAGACATACTATCGAGGGTCCATGTCTTTGTCACTCCCTCCCCCCTATTCAGTCATGATTACTTAGGGACAGACATCACGTTGTACGATGGATCTGGAATTGGTTAATTATTAAGGCTCGGAATTCGTATCTTTTTTACTACAATCGTGGACAAAATATGTTGAGACAGGTATCCAGACATACTATCGAGGGTCCATGTCTTTGTCACTCCCTCCCCCCTATTCAGTCATGATTACTTAGGGACAGACATCACGTTGTACGATGGATCTGGAATTGGTTAATTATTAAGGCTCGGAATTCGTATCTTTTTTACTACAATCGTGGACAAAATATGTTGAGACAGGTATCCAGACATACTATCGAGGGTCCATGTCTTTGTCACTCCCTCCCCCCTATTCAGTCATGATTACTTAGGGACAGACATCACGTTGTACGATGGATCTGGAATTGGTTAATTATTAAGGCTCGGAATTCGTATCTTTTTTACTACAATCGTGGACAAAATATGTTGAGACAGGTATCCAGACATACTATCGAGGGTCCATGTCTTTGTCACTCCCTCCCCCCTATTCAGTCATGATTACTTAGGGACAGACATCACGTTGTACGATGGATCTGGAATTGGTTAATTATTAAGGCTCGGAATTCGTATCTTTTTTACTACAATCGTGGACAAAATATGTTGAGACAGGTATCCAGACATACTATCGAGGGTCCATGTCTTTGTCACTCCCTCCCCCCTATTCAGTCATGATTACTTAGGGACAGACATCACGTTGTACGATGGATCTGGAATTGGTTAATTATTAAGGCTCGGAATTCGTATCTTTTTGGCTACAATCGTGGACAAAATATGTTGAGACAGGTATCCAGACATACTATCGAGGGTCCATGTCTTTGTCACTCCCTCCCCCCTATTCAGTCATGATTACTTAGGGACAGACATCACGTTGTACGATGGATCTGGAATTGGTTAATTATTAAGGCTCGGAATTCGTATCTTTTTGGCTACAATCGTGGACAAAATATGTTGAGACAGGTATCCAGACATACTATCGAGGGTCCATGTCTTTGTCACTCCCTCCCCCCTATTCAGTCATGATTACTTAGGGACAGACATCACGTTGTACGATGGATCTGGAATTGATTAATTATTAAGGCTCGGAATTCGCATCTTTTTTACTACAATCGTGGACAAAATATGTTGAGACAGGTATCCAGACATACTATCGAGGGTCCATGTCTTTGTCACTCCCTCCCCCCTATTCAGTCATGATTACTTAGGGACAGACATCACGTTGTACGATGGATCTGGAATTGGTTAATTATTAAGGCTCGGAATTCGCATCTTTTTTACTACAATCGTGGACAAAATATGTTGAGACAGGTATCCAGACATACTATCGAGGGTCCATGTCTTTGTCACTCCCTCCCCCCTATTCAGTCATCATTACTTAGGGACAGACATCACGTTGTACGATGGATCTGGAATTGGTTAATTATTAAGGCTCGGAATTCGTATCTTTTTTACTACAATCGTGGACAAAATATGTTGAGACAGGTATCCAGACATACTATCGAGGGTCCATGTCTTTGTCACTCCCTCCCCCCTATTCAGTCATGATTACTTAGGGACAGACATCACGTTGTACGATGGATCTGGAATTGGTTAATTATTAAGGCTCGGAATTCGTATCTTTTTTGACTACAATCGTGGACAAAATATGTTGAGACAGGTATCCAGACATACTATCGAGGGTCCATGTCTTTGTCACTCCCTCCCCCCTATTCAGTCATGATTACTTAGGGACAGACATCACGTTGTACGATGGATCTGGAATTGGTTAATTATTAAGGCTCGGAATTCGTATCTTTTTGGCTACAATCGTGGACAAAATATGTTGAGACAGGTATCCAGACATACTATCGAGGGTCCATGTCTTTGTCACTCCCTCCCCCCCCCCCCCTATTCAGTCATGATTACTTAGGGACAGCAGCACGTTGTACGATTACCTGCATGATGAAGATGCTCATTTTAATTTCAATTCAACAATTCGTCCAACATTGAGCTGAAGGTGAAGGGAGTAGGTGGGGGGGATGGCGGAGCTGAAAGAGCTAATTTCAGCTTTGTCCATTTTGTCAATTGTTGTAAAATTTTAGAAAATGGCAGTTATAATAGGCTGGGCATATCTTTTCATCCGTACTCAGAATTTTCTTGGTTCGAATCCTTAACAAATAAGCCCGACCGTACCTTTTTACGCTTGTTTCAAGCAGCAAAGCGCGATTTGAGAATTTAGAAGTAGCTATCAGATGACAAAGCCTAATTAAATAAATTTCAAATGGCTTACCTTCATCAGTTCGTTTTAAATATTTTTCATAAGCCTGAAGTCAAAAGGTTTGCATTAGTATTTAGATTAGCAAACATTAATAGGACGACTCTCATTGCAAAACCACGTAGTTCTAAAGCCAGGCTTAAGTCGACCTACGTTACGAAAGAACTAACGCGAACTACTCTAAGCTGCCAAATAATCGCCCCCCCGTTAATTAATTTTGAGCTTTTTCCCCCACCACCCTGGACCTTATAAGGACCCCCCGTTTATTAAATTTTCGAAAAATTTCCAACCCCCCCGTTTATTTGGACCCCCGTTTATTTGGTGTAGTAGCTGTAGCTGCTAATTTATGTCAACATGTCAAATGTCAACAACTAGTCAGTACTGTACTTCTACGATACAGTTGATCGCAGTGGCAGGAGCGCTCGGTAAAAGCTCTATTAAGCCCCCTCTCTCTTTTTAGCCCCCCTCTTACGGTATTACATAACTAATCACAGAAGTAGAAGAAAGGGTGCTTTGATGTCGTGGTCTAATCCTGCTATCCCGTGGGGTCAGGAGCTCAGCAAGGTCGAGGTTGAGCCTTAGTCACGATAGTATTACAGACAGGGCTGAGATATCGTTAGCTCATCTACTTCTGAGATCCTAGCGACTTGCGCTGAATACGCCATTCCACATTTACCTTTCTGAAACTGTGCCCCGACGAATTTCCGTCAAAGAGGAACTAGTTGCCAACTAGTTGCCAGAGTGCTTAAGTCGACATGTCAATTGCGATAAATTAGTTCCAGAAATCCCCGAATATCAATCGGCTAGTTCTGACAGTTCTCACTGATAGTTACCCAAAGTTGGAATGTCGAAATAAGCCTGGCTTAAGCAAGCTGCAAGCTACATATAAATGATAAAACTGTTACCTTTGTATGTCGATAATATTCAGGATCAGTTTGGAGAATTTCACAAATTTTTTCCATCTCAAGTCTGTTGTCGTTATATTCAACTTGTTTTGCTAAATCCAAAGCAGTAAAATGATGCTGTAAAAAGACAATTATCAATTAGAATATATTTTACCTTGACACCCGCGATGCGGGTGTGTTTTTACCTTGACACCCGTGATGCGGGTGAATATTATTAGCCTTGGAAAGATTTTTACTTTGTTGTTTTAACTTGCAGCCTTCTGAACTTTCGCCAGAGTCCGGGAGGTTGTGGGATGCCATGGGGAGCTAACCTCCCGGACTCTAGCGAAAGTTCAGAAGGCTGCAAGTTAAAAGGCAGCAAGTTAAAAGGTAGCTGAGTGGTATCTTGTCTTTCCAAGGCTAAACTGGTACTAATATTCACCCGCATCACGGGTGTCAAGGTAAAAACACACCCGCATCGCGGGTGTCATAGAAAAGCACGCCCGCATCGCGGGCGTCAAGTTAAAAAGCTAGTCTACTTGTAATGGTAAACATATAAAAGAATTGATAAAAGGGTATTAAACTGTGGACAAAAAAGAACATTATCATCATCATCATCATCACCACAGTTATCATCACCGTCAAAATTATCATTATCGTCATCATTAACTATAACATTATAATCACCATTAGAATCATCCTCATCATCATCGTTACCATCTTCATAATTATCATCATCATCATAATCATAATCATATTTAGATCTCATCATCATCATCATCATCATCATGCCATCAAAATCATAATAATAATAATCATCATCATCATCATCATCATCATAATCATCATTATCTTCATGTCATCAAAATCATCATCATCATCATCATTAAAATGTGAAAGCTGAAGGTCAAATATAAGCCAAGTTTTATAAAACAAAGCTTTGGGTGGGGTAGTGAGCCAGTGAATCACGGAGGTTAAGGGTATCTCTGACTGTGTTTCATCTACTTGAGTTATAATGCAACGTTTCTATGCCCTGTCTGCACTCGAAAATCCTATTATTAGCAGCCTAAATATAAGTCAAACAGTTCGATGGTAAAATGCTTAATGAAATTTTTTGCCACCAAATTGCCAAATCTACTTAGAATATTCCAAACGCTTTTGTGCCAACTTAAGACGCAAAATAAGTAGTATTACTGCAGCGTAAATTCGACAATCCTATCCGTATCTCATCGCAGACTTTTATTTTAAATGTCCGTCATGAACAATAAGTATCTCACTGTATCAAAACGATTTTCATTTTGTGTGTTTGTGCTCTGAATTTTTAAAAGGACATTCCACTTGAAACCCGTAAAATCTATGGCTTCTTAGTCGTGTTTCATATGCATTGAAACAGTAAAACACAAAGTTTAATGTGGCGCTTTATGGAAATAATCAAAGCAACAACTCTTCTTGAAAATGGAAAGAATACGAGTAAGATTCCAAAATGAATTACAGTCTCCTAGTGTCTTTTAACGTCCTTTGACCCTGAAAACGTGAAAACGTACTTACCAAAAACGCGAAACAACCCAAAATTGCCCACAACCAGCCAAAAGCACTCAAAACGAACCATAACTTGATGAAAAGCACCCAGAACCACCCTGAAATGTCCAATTCACCTGGAATCATCTATTAAGTGGCAGAAAATCCTTGAAAATCACCAGAAACTCTCATGTTCTGTGAAATTTCATTCTTAACTCTTAAAATTCTACTTTCGTCTTGGGACTTTTGTTGACATAAAAAGCTTTTAAATCGCTTGAGTGGGAAAAGCCTTTTTTGTTCACAACAGTAATGTAGTATTGTATTTGAGCGTGAAGTTGAGAGATAAGACACAATCGCACGCTGCCAATAAATATACCGTTGGGAAAGGTATCCATTGTCTGCAAAGGGTGTTTCATTCTAAGACCCCGTTTACACGAGATCGGATCCAAAAGAGATCGGATCCATTTGGGACCGATCCCGTTTTTTGACGGGCGTTTACACGGGATCGGATCCAAAACTGTTCGCGTTTACACGGGATCGGATCCAAAAGGATCCGCTGAAATTTTCTTTGTGTTTACTTCTCACCAGAGGTGTTATCAACTAAAATGGCACCTGAAATTCGAAAATAACAGACTTGAGATAAGTAACAAGCCTTGCTAGGGCCTTGTTTTGAGATATTTAAGTAAACGTTCAAACCAGGAGATGTTTCTACACAGTTGTCAGGCCACCGGATACTTTTGGATCCGATCCAGCCCGTTTACACGAGACCTCCATGGGATCAGAACCGTGCTGGATCGCTTTTGAAAGCGATCCCGAAAGTATGCGGATAGCGGATCCAAAAGTATACGGATCCATCAGGTCCCGTGTAAACGCAAGGCCTATCCGAATACTTTTGGGTTCGGATCCATGCGGATCCGATCCCGTGTAAACGGGGTCTAATATCTCAAAATATCTTGTAAGAAAGACTACATGACAACTAAATCGTAGTAATGTAATCGTGAAGGTTCTGTTACGACCAAAATGTCACCATTTTTAGTGATGGTCGTGCGATAATCGTACGAAAAGAAATTCTCACGTCTCACGATTGTGCGAAAGTCGCACGACAGTTAAGATTTTGTATGGAATCAAGACTTTTAAAGCCGCAAGTCATTGAATAAACCCCTGAGAGTTTCACGCAAAATATTCAATGTACGTGTAGTGAAAGGAACATAATAGATGGCCGCAATCAAAATCAAAACTTGTTGAAGTCGAGATAAAATCGAAGTTTTCATCAACTTGCACTTCTCAAATCATTTACAAAAATACGGCTTGCACTACCTGGGCAGAAAGGGCGTCGATCAAAAAAAGAACCACGTTTCTAGGTGGCCCAGGGAAAGAGCCTTTGTTGTGTAATCGAACAATGGGCCACAACAAAGGGGCAACCTAATTTGCATTTAAGCAGTTTAGTAATAGAGATTTTAACTTGCAGCCTTCTGAACTTTCGCTAGAGTCCGGGGAGGTTGTGGGATGCCATGAGTAGCTAACCTCCCCGGACTCTAGCGAAAGTTCAGAAGGCTGCAAGTTAAAAGGCAGCTGAGTGGTATCTTGTCTTCCCAAGGCTAAACTGGTACTAATATTCACCCGCATCGCGGGTGTCAAGGTAAAACCTCACCCGCATTGCGGGTGTCAAGGTAAAATGCTTGCCCGCATCGCGGGCGTCAAGTTAAAAAGCTAGTCTACTTGTAAAGGTAAACACATTGGAGAATTGACAAAAGGGTATTGCTCTAAGGTGCCAAATAAACGTGCCCCCCCATTTATTAATTTTGAGTTTTTTTCCCCACCCCAAAGACCTTATTAGGACCCCCCATTTATTAAATTTTGAAAAATTTCCCACACCCCCCCCCGATTATTTGGCATCTTAGAGTAAATGTTCCATCTACTTGAACTATAATGTAACAAAATGTTTATATGACCTGTCTGCACTTGAAATCCTATTACATGCAAAATTACTGCTTGGTAAGTTCAAAAATCTTCCCACATCCCACAGAAAACTCCAAAACTTCAATTTCAAATTTTCTACATCAACAACAAATAGTCTATCTCACTAAATGTCAACTTTTTTGTGTTCAAACTCTGACTTTTTAAAAGAACCCAAACAAATTTTAGGCCTTTGAGTTTCATAGGGTATACTGTAGGCCTTAGGCCCTACGAGTTTTTTTCATTGCGTTGCGGGCACAGTGTTTAAAATTGTTCAACTGTGCGTTATCAGTGGAAACATTTTAGACGAAACAGCAAAACACAATTCTTACCCTGGCGATTTCTGGAGCTATCAAAGCAAGAACTCTTCTTGAAACCCGAAAAAATATCGGTAAGATTCCAAAATGAATCAGTTTTGTTTGACCCCTGAGAAATGTTTTTTGTCTGAGCGGAAGAAAATCCACAGACAGGACAAAAGAGTCGGGATGCGTGATAAATCTTGAAAATATTCGCGGAATCAACAGCAGAAATAATGTCCAACTTGCTGGAGAAATTTTAGGAGAATTTTACAGCAAAAGTCGAGTAAATTTTGAATGTTTCCTCCTTTTGAAATACTGAGTATTTTTAGCTCCAACTTCAGCTCATGTCAACATAACTGAGCTGAGCGATTAGGAGAAAAACTTCCGCACGACAAAAGAATCACTGTGCGTGCAGTGAAGGGAACACAATAGATGGCCGCCATCAAAATCAAAACTTTTTGAGGCCGAGATAAAATCGAAATTTTCATCAACTTGCGCTTCTCAAAAGATTTAGAAAAATACGGCGTGCACTACCTGGGCAGAAAGGGCTTCGATTAAAAAATAAAGCGCATTTCTAGGTGGCCCAGGACTTGAGCCTTTCTTGTTGAATCGAACAATGGGTCATAACAATGGGGCAACCTGATTTGCATAACTGAATATTAGTAATATAGGATTTGTGTCATTTTAGTCCAGGGCTCTGATAAGGGTACTTGGCAGCAAGGAAGCACTACCTTAAAAGGGTCTGTGAGCATTGGTGTAGAGCTGGAGTAATAACTAGTAAACTCTTTGGTATAGAATTTATATACGTGGTTCTGATGACACAGACCGACACTGATATGTGCCCAAGGCAAATATTGTTCTGTATTTTGGAATATACAGTTAACATCCGCTATCTCGATTGCCCGCTATCTCGAACATTCGCTATCTCGAACGATTTTCCATTTCCCCTCGTTTTGGTATAAGGGTTTGTATAGAAAAATCATCCGCTATCTCGAACCCCGTTATCTCGAACATTCGCTGTCTCGAACCATTTTCGATTTCCCATGGAGGAAAACCTGCTCTTTATCTCGAACTTTGCCAAATTTTCTGCTGAACTGGATAAAGAGACAGGCTGGAAATATGTATAAGTTCGCCTAGCGGAGCGGGAATGGCAGCAGCTAAGTAATATGCTGCCCATGTATACAATAGATGAAGCTGTTCTCTTTCGAGATGTGCTGCATCGCCATTATCTCAATTTCACCAATAGTAGGGATGAAAGCATTGGGGTGTTTTGACTGCTATGTAAAAATACCAGACTTGTTTGATGAAATTTGGGATCAGTAACCCTGCATGTTAATAGGGGTTCCTTTTCTGACTTAAAAACTATAAGTTTTTATATTTATATGGGGCATCCGTTATTTCGAACATTCGCTATCTCGAACAAATTCCAGTTTCCCTTGAGAGTTCGAGATAGCGGATGTCAACTGTATACCGTAAATCCTCGAATAAGCCTCCACCCTAGAATAAGCCCCCACCCTTGAATAAGCCCCCCCTAGAATAAGCCCCCACCCAGAAATTCATTTTTGCAAATAAGCCCCCGGGTGCTTATTACAGGATTTACGGTATTTTGGATTCCTCGACGGCTTTAAGATGTGCAAAACTTCAGTATTGCGAAGAAAAGCAAAACATCTAAGGACATACTTGAAGAGTCCAACTCCAAGTGAAAACAAACTGAATTGAAGGTTTCTTTCGAATGATTGGCAGGGCAAGATCATTGCTTCATTAAAGTGTTTTGGAATCTTTCCACATTAAAAACGAAGAGGCCGGTTTTGTGTTGTGAAGCTTGTTAAGTGTGTATTGAGGGTCCTGAAGGGGTAAAATTGGAATGAAATTGGCCTATTTTTGAGCTAGGAAAATGGGATTGGATGTGCTGGGACTAGGATTTTGACCCCTGGGAATGGGGAATAGAACACAAGATGGGAATGGGATTCGATTTTTGATGTTCTAAAAATACATAAAAACGGATTTTGACTAGTAGTTTCTAATGGAAATGTAGCTTTTTAATGTTTTAAATGTAATAAATAACATTTCCAGACCGTCTACGTCTTTACACACAGACTGGACATGTTAGTTCAATGCGAAAGTAGTTCCCGATTCCCAAGCAGATCACACTAAGTCACGTACTCAATAATTACCCAACTGACAAGGATGGCGGTGAACACTCGATCTGTTGTTGGGGAAATTAAGTACAATACGAAAAAGATATAGACTGTGAATGGGATTTTGAAGACTTGAAATGGGTTTCTGACGAGAAATAGACTGGGAAATGGGATTAGACACCCCCTTCAGGACCCTCTGTATTGTTTGAAATCTATTAGTCTTCCCACTATATCCTGCGAGCTGAATTGTGTTCTTGTGTTCAAAACACAGTTCCAATTCAGCTTCACTTTGCTTTTCAAGAGGCCCCCAAAGCTGTTCTGCGTGATGCGTTATTGGACCATTTTTCATGCGTGATTTCGTGAAACGAGAAATTTTTGCGCGTGAATGCGTGAATCTAAACTCCTGCGTGTCGCGTGAAATGCTTTGGTACGGCTCGTGATTTCATGATTTACAGTATTGGCGACATAATTGAGAGGTTTCTTGAATGCAGGAATGCCCTTTTATCCATCAAGCATTGCCAATTCTCTCATATGATGAATTGATTAAGTCCCCTAAAATCTTAATTCTGTGTGTTCCCTGCAACCCGAAATAGACCATATGGGTATATATTCCGCCTTAATCAGCCTGTTTCTGACGTTTAGGGGTGTCAGACGTAAAAGCTTCTAAAAACGTTGCCGCTTCTCTCCGCAATACTATGATGATCGTCGATAAACGAAGGCGGGAAACCAACTATAAAAAAGCTTTCAATATAATTTTCTCCTG
The DNA here is from genome assembly GCA_014526335.1 of Chrysaora quinquecirrha. Lineage (NCBI taxonomy): Eukaryota > Metazoa > Cnidaria > Scyphozoa > Semaeostomeae > Pelagiidae > Chrysaora > Chrysaora quinquecirrha. Next base: position 584,377 of record JACTAT010000057.1, on the reverse strand, counting down.
ATAGAGTGTATAGCACAATAAGTAACAAACAGTTGCGTAGAGTTTCAACACTGGAAGGAGAAAAGGGTGTCCAAGAACATGAGGACGTGATTCTTAGAAAAAACTAAAAGCATATATAACAAATGTCATGGAAATGACTGGAGGAGACCGAGGAGACTGCCCCCTGGGGGTGTACTCCCTAATGTAGGCTGACAGGTATGTGCCCCTAATATGGGTGGTTTTTTTCTCAAAAATTCCTTGCAATTGGGTCCGATTAATGCCTAAAATACCTTAAAAGTGGGTATAAAATCAAATTTTCTTAACATTTGGTTACAAATGCATACTAAAATCATAAATCTTGGTGGCTGAATGTACAAAACAATACCTTAAAGGCGGGTTGGTTTGTAAAAACTCGGGGGCACAACCCTGTACATTTCAGGGTCAAGTACCCCTGCCCCCCTGGTTGCACCACTGGAAAGAAGAACTGCTGTACAATATGTTATTGTTAATACCTTGTTTTTCTTGCTTTCATCTAAGCACTGTTCAGCAAAGTTATGTAAAATGGCGACTGTTTCGATGTTACCCATTTCAACAGCCAAATGTAAGCATGTGTTGTTATCCTTCGAAAACGGAAATTGTTATCAGAAATTGATAAAGATTTAAAAACTGATACTAACATCTAAGGCTCTGGCCAAACGATCAAACATTTGAAATTTGAAACATTTAAAAATCGTTAAATATTTTTCTCAAACAGAATGTTGGCCCGGGGGGGTACTTCCATTGTTCGTTATACTAGACGTGCCGCCCAAATGGGTAACTTTTTCAGCGCCAATTTCCCTACATATGGGTTGATTTTTCGCAAAGAATCTCTACACATGGGTAGTAAACTATACAAAAAATTTTAGACATGCATTGCTTTTGAAAAGCCTGATAAAAAGTGCGTTTTAGTTTTCAGCGCAAATGCCTTTCGCCGCATTTAGAGCTGCCTCAGGCGATAAATTGGGTTCAAACATTTGAGATATTGGTACATATGGGTAAAAAATTTCGTTGTTTTTTATATACATGGGTACCACGAGGAACAAAATTAATCGGTAGGCATGGGTGGGTTTGGAAAAACTGGGCGCACGTCTAGTAATTTGAACAATGAAGTACCCCCTCCCCCGGGGTTTGGCCGTCGAAGAAAACTGTTTGTCAACAATTTTTTGCTTGAAACAAATGTTTCTGAAATATTTAAAAGCATGGCTGAGCGAATTCTGTTTGTCAAGCAACACTTTACGGTATGCTTAAACGATAGTTGACAAGAGGTGACTGAGACAGACAAAATAAGATAAGTACATTATTCTGTATGTTGGCATCAGCTTTACGCATCATGAGGTAATTCACTGTGTGGTATTTATTCTTCTTCACCGCAAGGTGCAATGGTGTCTCCAAATTCTGCAAAAACACAAAATAAACTGGATCATGTATCTCTCAAAAGTTATGGGTATAACAGAGACAGAAGGAAACACATAACTGCTCTAGTTTGTAGAAAAAACTTCTTACAGGAAAGTGTGTTGAAAAAAAAGTAAGGTAGATACCCTGTAAAACAGAACGAAAGAAGATTACGAAAAAATTGATAGTTTTTGAGATGAATAAAATTTGAAAATTGCGAGAAACAATAGCAACAACTTGGGGTATACTTAGACTATAATCGTCAGAAACATAACAATTGACTAAGGCAGAACTTATACTCAGAATTTTATGCTTACAATGTTCACTGCATTAACATTGGCACCATTATCGATCAAGAATTCCAGCAATCGGCTCTGTTCTTCACTTTTCTCATCAATATTTTCAGCCACTCTGTGCAGCAATGTGTCTCCACCCTGAAAATACAAGACAGCTGTATTGTTGCATCCCTCACAAACCTGTGGACCAGAAAGGATGTATCCAACCCAGTGAAGTTGCAGATCTACAAGGCGTCAGTGAGATCAGTGTTGCTGTATTGCAGCGATACCAGGCCACTCAAAGCAGAGCATATCAAGAAGACGAATGTATTTGACAATCTTTCAAGTGAGGTACACGGACAGGGTCACCAATGTAGAAGTCCGTCAATGATGCCAGCTAGACCACCAGCTGTCACATGACCTCACACAGAGAAAATGGAAATGGCTTGGACATGCTGCAAGACCACCTCCCAAAAAAGACCCTCACGTCCACTGGATTCCCTGATTGGAAGCATCCAAGAGGTGGTGTCAGAACCACAGTCAGGAGGAAGTTACAAACCAGCTGTGAACCTCTTATCATGGAACCCTTAGGGTTGAGTCGCAGAGACTACAATGCCACTTGGATCCACCACCTTATCAGGTTGGCTGAAGACCGTAACCGATGGATACAGATCTGTCGTGAGGCCACCAATTCCCAATAGGAAGTAAATGGCAAAGGTAAGGTAACCAGGTATTTGTTGCAGATGAGCAAGCAAGCAATTCTAGTAACATCATGAAGCGTATGGATAATCCAAGAGTAAAAAACTTCATAACGTTACTTACTTGGGCATCAAAAATGTTTATAGATGACTTGTCTTTAGTAGTTATTAGTCTCACAATTTCCTTTACATTTATTTCATGTCCTTTTTCTGGTGTTGCTAGTTGTAGGAGCACATGTAGACTGCAGGAAGAAAAAATATGAAACAAACTTTCATTTTAATTTGCACATTCATTGTATCTTAAAACAAAATCTGTGCAGTGAAATTCAACTTTTTATCCCACCCTGACAAGGTAGCAGGGGTAGAGAAGATTGTAATTTATTTATGATGACAATGATGGTAATGATATTGACGATGATGATGATCATGATGATGATGATGATGATCATGATGACAGTGACAATGATGATAAAAATTATGGTAATGACATTGAAAATGATGATGATGATGATTTCTGTGATGATGATCAGGATCACAATGATAGTAAGGATGATCAAGATGATCACAAAAAGTGATGATGATGGTAGCAATGATGACTAAAAGATAATCATCATGATCATGATGATCACTATGATTATCAGGAAGAGCTGACTGACAGTTGCCCAAAGTTCGTTTGGTGAAAACAACAGAAAACAATGGACCTATTGTTTCAGGACAATAACCTTCGGTGCATGACACACACAAATTCCAGCCTGGCCCCTCCCCCCAGGAATTTGCCCTCCCATCACCCTCTATCCTCAAAAATAAAAGTTTACATCAGTCTGCTTGCATTTAGGTTTAGCAATAAGCAAAATTAAGAACCTTTCCCGAGACAGCAAATTTTGAATTGACTTTTCTTGTTGATGAGCCATTTTCAGTTCATCCTCACCACAATAACCTTTGACTTTTGTTTCTTGAGCTCCAAATTCCAGAACTGTTTCACCATCACCTTCACCTTCAACATTAGATTGAGGTTGTTGAGCAAAATAGCCGAATAAAAAACCGACTACTGCATGCAGTATCTGAAGGAACATTTTCTTACACACATATCAAATTTCCTCATTCTGTTTTGATTGTCAATCAGTGCTTTGAAAACAGCTTCAATGACCAAATCGGGACATCACTCGGTCACCACCTCAACATCAAACTGAAAGCGAAACCGAGAGGAGCTGAAAAACAAAATCAAAACATTTTGAAACATTCGTATTTCACAACGAGGCTATATTCAAAATGAGGTATCATGCAAGTGAGGTTTCATTTTGCACTGGTATGAGGCTATTATTTACCATTGACGAATTGCAAAAATAGTTTGAATTGATTGATTAAATTTTTATTTTTATTTGGCTTTATAGCTTGTTTTAAAGCTAGCCTATCTTTTCATTTAAGAAGTAAGCTTTATCAGCTTTACAAGATGTCTGATGTTAGAGCTCTTGAACATGGTACTTTGAAGGTATGAAAATGTAGAACTGTAGAAAGGGAGGGGGTTGCTTAGTGTCTTCTATCTTCATTCAAGATAGATATATCCCAGGTTGACGTGAGAAGAGAACTTTACAGTGACAGCTGAAATGAAATGCTCAGGCCTAGACAGGGAAGAAGCGCAGCAGGAACGTAAAGAAACTTAAAGCTGAAGTCTGTTCTGTAAAGATAGATAAAGGGTATAAGGCTCTTAGACTAGAATTTATGCTCAAACATGCATCCAATGCTATAAGAGGTGGTGTAGACAAGTGGTCAAGGGGTTCTGCTTATGATCATCCAGAGTGCATTCCGTGTTACCGCCACGCCGGAGATATGCTGATAAAATAGGACTTCACCCCAAAAGAAACAATAGATCTATTGTTTTATCATTGAAATAAAAGTCTAGGCTATTGTTTTTTTGACAGATCCACGCCAGTACGCCAATAAAATTCTGGACTCCACGTCGGAGATCTCCGGTGTAGGCTACATGGAATGCACACTGGATGATCATGAGGTTGTGGGTTCGAATCTTGGTGGGACCACTTTCCACAAGCCTACAGTCAACTAAGCTGTTTATCCTTCCGGGGTTGTTAAATGAGTACCCAAGGCATTTATTTTAGAATATCAGTCTGGGGGAACAGGCTGCAGGTCCATATAAGCTAGATATAACTACCAGAACCCCCTTTCTGCTTTAATAAATGGAGATTGCTTAACACGTAGCTGCCAGAACTTCAACCTGCATTACAAATAAAGATTGCTTGCTTGCTAGATTTAAGTGGACAATAATCTGTCACGCAACTGAAGCCATGGTAAAACAATATACCAATCAGTGGCGGCACCAGGGGGGGGAATGGGGGCTAGTCCCCCCCACTTTTTCAGAAAGATGGTCTCTGAGATTCATGCAAATCCGATGAGAAAACTGGGGGGGGCAACGACGTTCAGCCGACGTTCAACGCTGCTATCAACGGGTGTTGTTTCAAAACATTTTCACTGAGATTGACTCTCGTAACTATACCCATTTCTTATGTTTCTGTGAAGGTTTTTTGTGTTGTTCTAATAATGTATGCAGAAAGAGAAGTCAAAGGATCCTAAGCCATTTTGAGACCTCAGAAATGACAAAACCCGAGGTGCTTCGGGCTTAGCCCTGGACCCCTACAAGGGCGCTGCCCTGGACCTGCTGGGGGCTTCAGACCCCAGCTGTTTTAGGTAACGGCTCATGTTATTGTGTGCATGCCTTGCCACGCACGCAATGTACCCCTATGAAAAATATCCCCCCCACTTTTTTGGAGCTGGCGCCGCCACTGATACCAATAGATAAAATGTACAATCCAAGGGGGAGTACTTGACTTAGTTTGAGACCTATGTTTATACCAAGAGATCATGAAAAACGATATCCCCAGACTGGATTTTGTGCACCTCACACCAAAGGCTTTTGTTCTCAAAAACAATTGGGCTATTGTTTCCTGTTGTTTTCACCAAGCACAACAGGAAAGTTTCAACACTGGTTCCTTAAGGGCAGCATCTCCCCAGTACCATAAATATATTATGTACCCCTGTACCCCCAGGTGGGCAATCTGCCATCCAACAAACATTTTTTACTGGTTAGTGCCATTTGCAGGTCCAGTTTGAAGAAAAATTTTTTATCATTAAAACCTGAGTGCCAGACTAGAATTTCTGTGCACCATACAGTAAAGACTATTGTTCTTTAACAATACAGGCTATGTTTTCTATGATTTGAAAAATACACACCTAAGTTCTGTGGTGCACACATCAAATTTTGTTCCAATTTAAAGATTAGATAACTGTAAGGTTAGTGTAAGTCCAGATTGGAAAACATGCAAGTTTCAGCCTACGTGTAGTTGCAAGCAGATTGGCAAAACAATAATTAAGGTGTAATGTTTATTGCTTTCTTGAAGTATTGTAAATGCTAACAATTTTGTTAAGAGCTGTATTTTCATTTTTTTCTCATTCAGGTTCCCTATGAAATTCTGAATAAGAAATTTAGAAATGCACAGAAAGTGATTGATAAAGAAGTATCACACATTGGCAGTCATCTCAATGAGCTTACCTCAAGTTCAACAGTAGCAGAGGCATCTGCATCTCTTAATTCTATTGTTCAGAGATTGAACGATTTAAAAAGAAAGGTTGGTTGAATGTTCAATAGATTTTTATTGAGTTTTCCTGTAAACATTGAGTTTCCCTGCTAAAGGTCTCCGGTTTCAACCATAATCACTCCCATTACTTCCACCATAAACCTGGCCAGAACAATTAAACATTGTGAAACATTTGCAATTCACTCATGAAGCAGAATGTTTGATTATTTTGCCATGTTGCAAAACATTGCTGTCATCACTTGCTAGCTCAAGGACTTTTTTGCTTCATTTTTACTTGCATCAAGCAAAACTTTTTTGAGTTATTTAAAAAATAAGCATTTAAGCAGCTTTAAGCAGCAAGACAAGCAAACTTTTTACTAAATAAGCAAATTTCATATTTTTGACAAACAATATTTGATCATTTGGCAAGGGCCTTATTGTGACAAGTAGCTGGAGATAGTCTTCTCAAAAATAAGCACTGCATTTCATATCATACTGGCAATGTGAACTCTATCTACAGAAATCAGCTGTCTGGTTTTGATACATATAAAGATAAATTCCAAAATGAAGGTTTAGTAGGGAAGGCCATGATTACACTCTGTCCCGTCCGATCCTTGATTAGGTACTTGCGGCAAAGAGTAGAAAATTAAATATTTAAGCAGTGACGCAGGAAAATGGTGATAAAATGAGAAGAAACGTTAACTTTTTTATATTTACTTTATATTACACGATTTCTATAAGCAATATCTAGATCTAACATTACTCTATGGTTGCTTAATTTTGTTTAACTAATTTTCGTAATTATATATGTGAGAAAAGAAATAAGAAAAGAACTCATATTTTTTGTTAACTCTAGGTCATTCAGTACCTCTATCTTGTTTACCTTAATCACTACTACTTTTATAGGCTGGTGATGCTACAAATATTGAAATAGAAGCTGCAAAAAGGTGCAAAGCCCGACTTGAACATTTGAAAGAACATTCTGACAAAAGAAAAAATGCTCAGCTTGTTTGGAAAAGAGAAAGATTGAATCGAATGTTAGTTGATCATTTTCTAAGATCTGGTTATTATGAAACTGCAGTTTTAATGGCGAAGAATGCAGGAGTTGAGGTGTGTAGACTTATTATGAAAATGAATTTTGTTATAGTTCTTTGATGGTGACTGTTGGAAAGTACATACAGCCCAATATATAGTAAATAACAAACAACCGTCATCTTTCATATATTTTCTTATCAAAATGGTTACGCTTCTGGCTATACTCTTCATCGTTACGTTATAGTTCTACTTTTCGTATTGTTGCTGAGTGTTGTAAAATACTTCTGAGTTACTCTTACATTTTGCGTTATTCATAACTTATTCACGAGCATTTTCAATTTTATGCATTATTTATACGAATCTTCAATCAATGCTGTATTCATTAGCATCTTCACTTCATGCTGCATTCATTAGCATCTTCATTTCATGCTGCATTCATTAGCATCTTCATTTCATACTGCATTCATTAGCATCTTCATTTCCTATCATATTACCTAGCATCTATATTTTCGTACTTTGTATAGTTTTGATAAGCATCTTCATTTCATACTGCATTCATTAGCATCTTCATTTCCTATCATATTACCTAGCATCTATATTTTCGTACTTTGTATAGTTTTGATAAGCATCTTCATTTCATACTGCATTCATTAGCATCTTCATTTCCTATCATATTACTTAACATCTATATTTTGTACTTTATTCATTTCATGCTATAACATATCCATTAGAACGTATCTTTAGTTCATACCACATTAATGTGCATCTTAATCCTTCATATCAAACTGTATTCGCTAGCTTCGCATAGCATCTTCATTTCATTCCGTATTTATTATAATCTTTTTTCACATAGTATTCATGAACATCTTTCTTTCATTCTGTACTCATTAGCATCTTCATTTCATTCTGTATTCATTAGCATCCTAATTTAATTCTGTATTCATTAGCATCGTAATTTCATTCTGTATTTGTAAGCAATTTTCTTTCATAACATATTCATAAGCATCTTCTTTTCATACACGCTTTTTTTATAAAGAACCACTTTATAAGGAACCTACATGTAGAAGGCCCGAAAATTTAAAGAACTTTTACTACTAAAGAGAACATCGTTAATAAGGAACTTCTCAATGTCGAATGCTTTTATCACTGCAAATAATCAAGAATTAGAAAGCCAGCTCCATTCATTTGCAGTCGAAAATCACATGAATTGTACGTTAAGCATGTATCAAATGTTTCCTTGAGTAGTCTCGAGCTTTGCTCACATGCAAGTGTCTCTCTTTTATTGTTAAGACCACTGTATGTGCAGTTAAAATTAAGGAACTATTAAGGAACTTTTTGAACTACAATTGCCTCAAGAGAGGTAAAAAAAAAAATAAGGAACTTTAAGAACTAGGCCTTGAGGTAGGTTCCTTATAAAAAAAAGCGTGTAACGTATTCATTGGAATCTTTCGTTACATACAGTATTCATCAGCATCTTCATTTCATACATCATTCATTAATCATCTTATCTTTCCATCAGCATTTTCGTATCGTTACCTATGTATTAGCATCATCATTTCATACCATAATGTATAATAATCTTCATGGCAAATCGTGTGTATCATCGTCTTCATTTCGCACCTTCATTTTGTTTAAATTAGGGAGCGGTTTAAATAATTTCTTAATAATTGTTTTTTTTTTACAGAAGCACGTTGATGTTGATTTGTTCCTTCAATCTCGAAAAGTCGAAGAAGCGCTTCGTGTAAAAAATTCAGCTCCTTGTCTTTCCTGGTGTCACGAGAACAAATCTAAATTGCGAAAAATGAAGGTAAAATTAGTTGTTTTGTATTAATACACTTTTTTAAATAAGCAACTGGACTTTTATCCAGCCCTCAAAGTTGCTTAAAATTTTAGACATTTCAGCCCTCGAAGTTGCTTAAAAGTTGCTTAACATTTTTTGTACCTAACAACCACCCCTGACTTCGCGGGTCAAAATCATCAACTCTTAGGCATACAACACAACTTTTGGAAGACAGTAAGTGGGAAAACGTTAGGTAAAGAACTTTAACATGCAAAACAAACAATTTCCTATCAACAAGACAGCGTATAAGCTTGGTTGTGTGACTTTTTAGTTGCTTGCAGTAACTCAGTTGAGCCCTCAAGTTCAGCCCTAGTTGCTTATTGAGTGGTTGCTTATTAAAAAAAGTATACAGTATTCAATATTAAGCACCGTAAATTTAGTCTTGTCATCGAACGTTTCTGCTTCTTGTAATGAAGGGTCGCGATCATGTAATCAACGTTATACTGCATCAAAGTTCTTCGAAATTGAATAGACATCCGGGGTATTAATTGAAATACTGTACGGTACGTTAATTAGGCCCTGGCCAAACGCTCGATCATTTTTGGTCCAACATTTTTAAATTTGCTAGGTATACAACAAATGTTTGACCGTTTGGCCACGTCCAAAAATTTTCTTGAAAAGCAGAAGTAACAAAATGTGTGGGTTGATGTTTTGAAAAAGCTCAAAAACATTTTTTGCTTGACGCAAACAAAAATGCTGGAAGAACATTGTTTTTGGGCGTGGCCAAACGGTCAAATATTTTCCTTTGTGATTGCTTATAAGGTCTTGTCAATTTCCTATTGTGAAATTTATTTCCTTTACACCCTTTATTTCTATTTTGTTGTTAATTTCTATTTTGAAATAGATCCTCTTTTTGTAAAAAGAAATGTATTCTTGTATTCTACTTTTCTTAACTTTGTTTCTTGAAAATCTATTTCCAGAGTACCCTGGAACTTAACATCAGGATACAAGAATTTGTTGAATTGATAAAGGAAGGAAGAAGATTAGAAGCGGTTATGTGAGTCCCTATTTGTTGACTTTAACCCATAAAATTGAATTTAATACTTCTTCATCACGAGGAATGGTGAGGAAGGTCAAATACCGTATATCCTCGAATTACCCCCCTGGGGGCTTAATTTTTCATGTTTTTGGAGGGGGGCTTATTCGAGGTGGAGGCTAAAACGAGGGGGACTTGTAAAATTATTCACAAAAGCATGATTTATCATCGACTAAAAAAGGCATTGTTCTGTCAAGTCGATAAGGTTACCAATATTACCCAAAGGCTAACACCAACATGCCAGTGGTGGGGGCTTATTCGAGGTGAGGGCTTATTCGAGGGGGGCTAATTCGAGGATTTACGGTAAATAGACAGCCAAAGATTTGCCTCAACACTAAAAAGAAGGTGCGGAATTCGAATCTAAAGTCGAAATTTCTCTTTGACCTAATTTTCATTTTTTTGAAAACGAGAATGGTCTATTGGTACAACCTTTCCAAATCTATTGTTTTCTCATTTAGGTATGCAAGAAAGCATTTTTGTGTTGCAAGTAGTGACAACCATTCTGTACCTGACATTCAGAAAACAATGGCTTTGTTAGCATTCAGACCGGACTGTACATCGCCCAGATATAAGGTAAGTACATCTATATCCAGGCTCTAAGGCCCCATGGTGTCTAGCAAGACAGATTAGAAGTTGGCCTCTTTTTGGGGGAGGGATCTATAGGCAAATTCACCAAAGAACAATGCACAGTGTCAAAAGCTGTCATTGTCTAAAAACCTAGGGGTGCTTGGGTTCAGCCTTCTGTCGACCCCCCAACTCTACACCCTTGTTAGGTACGACTCAATCAGAAGTATTTTTGCCCTCTGCAAAACAACAGACTTCCTATGTCTGCTGAAAATTAGACTTATTACATTATTTAAGCTATCCCTTATCAAACCGATAATAACACCAAACCGAGATCGCTCAAGACTCACAGTATTTGGGAACATTTATGAACTGCCCATAGACTCATTACCTGAGTCCTAGTTATCGCTCATCAGACAGAGACTATATGACATAATACATGACATTGCTTCAACTGGAGTTTGAGCGTAGTTTGAGCGCGCCAGCCCTTCACTAGACTCACTCCATAAGTCCCACTACTTCGCTCGATGTTGTTGTTGTTGTTTTCTACAATCGCTCAGTGTGAATCGCTTCTGTTGGAGTGACAAATCAATATAAGGGGAGCGTAAACTAGAGACTCGTGTAGTGAGCCTAGGCATTCATTTCAATAGCGATAACTACCGGCCCACATGCCGCATAGAAAATTTGATGCGTAATGAAACGAGGCTTGTTCATTGTAGCGTCACAGCGAAACACACGAGCCCACTTCGCCGGCGGTTTTAATACTAAATTTCGCAAAATTTATTGAACAAGAAATTTGGGATCAGTAAACCTGCATGTTAATAGGGGTTCCTTTTCTGTCTTAAAAACTATAATTTTTTATATTTATATGGGGCATCCGTTATTTCGAACATTCGCTATCTCGAACAAATTCCAGTTTCCCTTGAGAGTTCGAGATAGCGGATGTCAACTGTATTACTAAATAACCAATTTGCTCTCTTTTTCATCTTGTAGGAATTATTTAATAGCAATCGTTGGGAAGACTTGGTTCAACAATTCCGCAAAGAAAATTTTGCTCTTCATCAGTTGAATTCCCAGTCAGTCCTAGAAGTCGCTTTACAGTGTGGATTAGCTTCATTGAAGACACCGTATCTTTTCTTTATGGTTTAGTCTTATTGGTTCTCTTTATAGCATCATTCCAGCTCTCACATTGATTCATCAAATGCAGGGCCGTGGGGACCGTTATCCTCTGATATTTAAGAAAGCAAGCAAGCAATCTTTATTTGTTAATGCAGGTCAGGGATTCTGGCAGCTATACAGCTGATGTGGACTTGCATCTTGTGCCCCCAGACTGATATTCTAGAACGAATACCCTGGGTACTCATTTACCGACCTCGGAAGGATGGACAGCTGAGTTGACTGTAGGCTTGTGGAAAGAAGTGCTGACGAGATTCGAACTCACGACCTTGCGATCGTGAGCCGAACGCTTTGACTACTCGGCCACAAACTCTTGAAAACTTTTCAGTGCTCAAAACATGATAATTTTAAGAAACTAGTCCTGGGCCAATTTATTGTTCTTTATGAATGAGAATAGGCCTAAGAGGGCGATCCAGGGCAGTGACGCGTCGCACGTCCAATAGTCAAAGTTTCGAATATTTGAATGCCCGACGTTATTTTCCTTTGGTTTCCCTGTGGTATGTTTTAAGCTCTGTCAGCCCAACCAGTGATTTGGACTTTCTTGTACCCATGAGTAAATAAGACGAATTAACGATTAATTACAGCCTATAACCAAGGTTCCTTGACTATTTTCTTAGTCATTGTTACCACGACGATGAGAAGAGTACGGATTGCTCAGTTTGCAATAGATTGTTCAATGATCTTGCTAAGCATTTGCCGTTTGCTCACTGTGCACAATCGAGGCTGATCTGCAATTTGACAGGAGAGGCTATGAATGAACACAACCCACCAATGATGTTACCAAATGGATTTGTTTATGGAGATAATGTAAGTTAATGTTTATAATTACATATGCAAGTAATTCATTCCTCTCTCCGTTTAAAGGCTCGTGCATCCATATCCAGATAAGAGCACAGACAATGTTATACTTACACTTCTGCAAATTCATCATCGAACAGAATAGGGATAAGCAAAGTCATATTCCTAACAAACATTTCCCCCAAACATTTCCCCACTTGGACTCGTCAAATGATTTCTATTGGTTTTCCCCCTGCCCGCTCGTGATCTGATTGGTGCTCAAAACACAATACCAATCCAGCTTCATTTTTCTGGCTGGTGCATTTTGATCCGCATCTGGGTATGAAATCATGAGTCAATTGTTTTGACCTGTATCTTTATCTATACTCTGCAGAGTGTCAAGAAAAAGCTTTATTTATGGCCAAAGAGGTTTTCGCTCTTTGAAGGCTAAATAACCTGTGTGCAGCCTCAAAACTTTCCTAACCTCAAGTTGACGCTAGGAAAGTTTGAGGCTGCACGCAGGCTAAGGTTGCGCCAGTCGCTAGGCAAAGGTGTATTTAGTGCCAGTCGCTAGGATCTCAGGTGCAGATAGACTGACAAGACCCTGACATTGAAACCACCGTGGCTGCGGCTGAAACCCCAACCCTCGCTCAGCTGTTAGAGATTTTTTGATTCACGAAGAAAGTCGCGACAAGGACGCAGGGAAAAACTAGACTCACGACACGAGTCTCTAGTTTACGCTCCCCTTATTTTGATTTGTCACTCCAACAGAGCAAAACATAACAAAACATGTCAGCTCCACACTGAGCGATTGTAGAAAACAACAACAACAACATCGAGCGAAGTTGTGGGACCTATGTAGTGAGTCTAGGGGGACACCACAAGCAAGCTGGATTTGAGCAGAATGCCACAACACCTTCCTGAAACTCGTTTAGATAAAACCCTGTTTAAACTATACTTATTTGCTATTGGAGCGCCGTGCCTTGCATTATTCCATATCGTTCACGGCAAATGTTTACATTATACCGGATTTTCGTTGCATTTGATTTTCATATCGGATAGACCCATTTGCGTAAGCCCGAGAATGATTCCGCTGTTCATCGCAATTTTGAAGTTTTGTACAACTCAAAGACTATAGACCCATTTGTACTATATGCCAGATAGCCGATAAAAACCACCACAGTAGTACGTATCCACTTCAGTAGTGATTATCACTTGGTCATATCGCCTCTATTTGCTTCTTGATAGAACTGCACAAAAACTACACGCTTTTTTTTCTAAGGAACCACTTTATAAGGAACCTACATGTAGAAGGCCCGAAAATTTAAAGAACTTATACTACTAAAGAGAAAATCATTAAGGAACTTTTGAATGTTGAATACTTTTATTACTGCAAATAATCAAGAATTAGAAAGCCAGTTCCATTCATTTGCAGTCGAAAATCACATAAATTGTACGTTTAGCATGTATCCAATGTTTCTTTGAGTAGTCTCGAGCTTTGCTCAAATGCAAATGTCTCTCTTTTATTGTTAAGACCACTGAATGTGCAGTTAAAGTTAAGGAACTATTAAGGAACTTTTGGAACTACAATTGCCTCAAAAGAGGCCCAAAAATAAGGAACTTCAAGAACTAGGCCTTGAGGTAGGTTCCTTATAAAAAAAAGCGTGTAAGCGTTTTGTTAAGACAAATAGTTCGCCACCTCACCTATACCCTCCAGTTTAATTGGTTTGTCATCGTGGGTAGCAACGACAGTAGTGTATAGATTCGCTAACGTGAATAGGATATATCAAAGTCTAGTTTATTTTCCTAGGCTTTGCAAGCTATGGCCCTACTCAGTGATGATGACGCCATCCAGTGCCCAAGGACGAAAGAGAAATTTCGACTTGAAGATGCGCAAAGAGTTTATGTTATGTGATTGGCATTTGATTGGAGATTTAAAATCACGTGACAAGCGCTTGGTGAGATGATTTGCATAATTTGATTTACCTTTGTTAGGATGGAAGATGTTTTCAATGTTTCTACTGAAACTATTTCTATTGCTATTTTAAATTTTTGCAAATTTTGCAGAAAAGTATTAAAATACTTCTTTGAAAAAAGAATATTTGAGGCAATTTAATCTACGTTCGTTTTACTGAATATTTAAAATAATTTGAAAACAAGTTGAACTACTTTGCTGTGATTTTGCATAGTTATTTATTTGCTAAGGCCCTGTCTAAACGATCAAACATTGTTGGTCAAACATTTGAGATTTTGTGGTATAAGCAATGTTTTCCTGTTTCATCACGCATAAAACACTACGCCGACAAACATTATTGTTTTAAATTGCTTCTGAAACCTTCTGCTAGTGACAAGCAAAAACTTTTTGACGAGCAAATTGGTCAAACGGTCAAACATTTTGTTGGCAAGGCAAAGAATTTTTGATAGTTTGGCTAGAGTCTAACATCCTGGCAAACGATCAAACATTGTTTGTCAGTCATTTAAAGTTTGCTTGTCTAGCAAAATGTTTTACCTTTTGGCAACTAAAACATTGCTCGTAAAAGAAACATTTTTCACTTGCCTCAAGCAAACTGAGCTTTTTCGAAAAAATCACGCAACAAAAAGATGCTTGTCGACAAATGTTTGTGACCTAGGCAAACGCTTAAGCGTTGCTTAATTTCTAGTGTTTGACAAACAATGGTTGTTCTTGTGTATTAAAAATTTTAGAATTGCCTTTATCAATTGTTGATTTTTTCGAACACCTTTTAACGTGTTTCCTTTTATTATGCTGTTAGACAGAAATCTAATTTCATAAAACTCAGAAAGAACTTGGTAACAATGAGTTTTGCTAATTAATTTACTTAGAAATATGTGACTTTTAGTATTATACGAAACTCTGAAAATAGTTAAAATACTTGCTCTATGATCTACGACAGATAGATTGCAACCTCCTCCCAAGGGTTAGTAAGACTCTACATGGCACGTAGTAAAAACTTTCTTGTTATTATTCGGTTGGTTGCACTGACCTCTAAAGCCTTGTTTCCATATAGACAAAAGTGGCTGTGCCAGTGCTGGGAGAGTGCTGTGACGTTTTTAGTTTTTATAGAAACACTTCCTTACCGTGGCTCTACCGTGGCTGGACAGTTGCTCTACCGCGGTAGTGCCAACATAAAAATTGAATTTGGTTGAATCCGCCGTCGGCGATGTGTCTGTGGCACTTGCCTTTGTTCTCATTGAGCACATGACTGTAGCAAGCCAATCAAATGGGAGGGTATATGACTCCATTTTATAGCAACCACTGTCTCAGCACTGGTATAGCCTGTTTCTCAGCAGTGGCGATGCCACGTATTGTTATATGGAAACGAAGCGTCGCAACACTTTCTCAGCACTGGTACAGCCATGTCTCAGCAGTGGCCATGCCACGTATTGGTATATGGAAACGAAGCGTCGCAACACTTTCTCGGCAAATTTACAGCCGTGTCTCGGCACTGGCACAGCCACTTTTGGCTATATGAAAACCAGGCTTAAAATAGACTTTTTAAGGAAATCTTTTTTTAAAGACCAGTGGCTGGTTGTCGGTTGAGAATTCGAGGAAACGCATTCGGGAAAGGGACGAGGTTGAATAAATCTGTTTAAATTTCAAACTTCCATGAAAAATAGTTAAAGATAATGTTTATGTTAGCAAATTTTTTGAAACGCTGAGTCGCCTTCAAGTCGCTAGTTTAGTTGAATTACGCTTGTAAAGATTATAAAAATTTCTTTTTCTTGCAATGTCCTACTTTTGAAACCGCATTGCTCTTTAATATGTAAGCAGACAGCTTTCAATTGACACTGCATGACGAGCAATTGCTCCAAAAATGACTCTGTAAACCCCTGCGTATGGCGGTTTATTAGATGATTTTGAGAGGGGCTGAAGTGACTGGCGGATCATGTTTTTTTATTCCAGTGGCTGAACTTTCACGACGAAAAGTAGATTATTTCTCTTACTCGTCACATAAAATGGAATACTGGAAAACTGTGCATGTGCTGTGACGAAAACTTTCCTTTCGCGCTAAACATTTTGCTTAGTAGAGATTCGGCATTAACGGGATGACGAGTTTTTGACTGTAAATACCGCAGCTCTTTACTTCACTTTGGAGCGTGCTTCTGTCATATTGGCTTCAGTCTACAGAGCCTCCACTTCCAAACGAGGATCCTTCATCTTCAAGCTTATGTCTGCTTATCAGTCGACTTCTTAGTCCTTCTACTGACGGTAGTTTTCTTGGTTTTCTACATTCTGACAAATCCTTTGTTTCTGTGGCACTGAAGCTCTTGAAGCTTGGAGAGCTGTTTGTCTCTGGTTCAAAATGAACCTTTCTGTAAGTACTGAGTTCATCTTTATCGATTGTTGAAGATCTGCTCCTATATGAGAAGTCTTTTCGTATTTTTCTGTCTTTTGAGGTTTTTCTTCTGTTGTTGCGGATGAGGGTAAGGCAAGGTGAGCCCCTAAACAATAACAGAATGAATTTTTTTATTCGGCATAACTTTTTTTAAGCCATCAGGCCTACGCCTGAGGTTTGCTTTACATGGAATGTTTGACTGTTTGGTTACGTCACGTAGCGCATGACAAGCAAAAATAAGCTACATTTGTTTCGCAATGTTTTTGAAATAGTTAATAAACATTTATTGCTTGAAGGAAGCAAGAAGTGATTGAAAAGCATTGTTCTGCGATATGGCCAAACGGTCGAACAGTTTCCTTGAGCAGCAAATTTCTAATGTTTGACCATTAATGTTTGATCGTGTTACCAGGGCCTTAAGAAAAAGAATTTAGCGATAGAGAGCTGCAGAAATCGTCTCTTGCTCTCTTTGCATACTAGAATATAGTTTCAAGGACACAAGAAGTTGTTACCCACGATGGCCAACCGATTAAACTGGAGGGACTAGGTGAGGTGGCGAACTCTTTTTGTCTTAACAAAACGTCTCGCATTGATGCAGTTTTACAAAGAAGCAAATAGAGGCAGTATGACCAAGTGATAAGCTATTACTGATCTGTTACTTATCTTATAGTTGTTAAGTTGGCTCTGCGTGCGTTCGAACCCCCGGTCATCGGGATCACAATCTAGAAGCAGTAAGCAACCAAGCTATCCGTACCTCCGTGGTATAGGTAAATGAGTACCCTGCTGCCTGTCCGAGTATCAATATCAGTCTGGGGGTACGAAGAAGACTCGCTAGAGTATCAATCTTGGGTTACACATTGCGCTGTCCATCACACAAAGCTGCGTTACCATACAAGAATGCAAAATGCTAGTACGCTACTTGCTTGGAACTCCTCTTTTCAACTTACCTTTGAGTAAACTGCGAACTTTCTCTTGCATCTTATCATCGTAAAAACAAGTTAATTCCACCATGCTACCATTTGGTAGTGTTTCCTTGATTGTAACTTTTTGTCGTTCCATTTCTAATTGTCTATTTTTAATTTCAAGTTCTCTTTCAACCAGATCCATTTCTCTGTTACGTTCTTTTCTGCCCTCGTCATCTTCGCGAAGCTGCAACTCTCTCCAAAGTTCAGCGCATCTAAGGTGACAAACGAGAGATAATGGGTGATTACAGAAAATATGGCTGTGGGGGCATTTGACCAAGATGCATTTGGTTCAATCACGGAATTATTAATTTTCAATAAATTCGATGTTCAAACTTTAATCGCTTGCATCATGGTCTAATGAGGGTCGTTTAGGGTATCAAGGAACATGAGAATGCGCGACATGTATCCAGGGAACAAGGGAGCCTCGGCAGGGGCGCCAAAAGCAACGCAGGGCAGCGGGTGCAGAAGCTACAAATTTGGGGCAACACAATAGAAAAATAAAATAATTTGGCAATTTTTACGAGGGCAAGTGGGCCAGCCATCCCCGCTACCCTTCTGCTTCCAGCGCCCCTAAACCTCGGGAAACAGGGGCGGGGTAAAATCCTCTCTATCAATTCGCTCGTTTATCAATCTGAAAAATAATACTACAGAACTCCAGGGAACAAGCGGATTTTCTCAAGGGAACATGAAAACATTCTCAAGGGAACATGGAAACAACCAACCGAAACACCCCCTAAACGACCCTTTCAAATGGCTCTGTCGCAATCTCATTCCGTAATGTCACGTAATTGGATAAGCCTTCCATATGGCTACACGAGATTGATAGAGTAGAAACAACTAAATTTTGATTAAATACGCCACTTTCCAACTCTACGGTAAAAATTAACCTACACGACTTCGTTTCTGACACGTTTTGGGAAATTTTGAATGATTCTGAAGTTCTTTACAACAGTCAAGAATCCGATTCATCTTGTTTCCCATCATAATTGCAGCGCAGTTTTCCGTCCATAAATTAGTCGACCGAGTATAACCAACTTAATTCCATACGACTGAAGAAGGTTTACAAAACAACTTGCGCCTTTACCTATTTTCCTTACCACGTTAACCATTGAATTTAACTAGTAAAACGAAAAAAAGTTGAATACATAAAATAGGCTTATGCAAATCGAGTTCGAGATTTCGACAGAAACATGACTAGCAGTCTCGCTCGCTTAACTAAAACTTTCGTTATGAATTTAGCCATGCATAAAGCGTTAAGGTTTTTTTAGGCCTTGTAACCTTGTCGTTTCTCCTTTACTTTACTTAATGATAATATAACCATAAAGAAACCTTATAATATAACTATTTATATAACTATTATTGGTAAATGTTTGTATACTGTACTTGGTAGCAAAGAAAACTTTTTCAAGATAGCAAACTAAACTTTTTCACAATTGGTTTCGATGATTCAAATGTGGACCAAATTTCTTCCTAATAATTCATTTCTCAAAAAGCCCTCAGCTATGTGACTCTTCGAGAACCGTAACCTATAATGTTTCGCCTGTTTTCTCCATTATCGCTTGTTACTCTAGATATCTTAAAATTGGAAAAAACAAAATCTCAAACCTTTCGCATCGCGTATTCTTGCCTTTGCCAATCCTACTCTTGAAAGCCTTTTTGCAAGTGGTACAATTAACCATAACTCTAACTTTTGTTAAATGTGTCACACAACAAACAATCTCCAAAGATTATGACGATAATTTTATTTTTCTATTTAAAATCTGATTAATAACTAACAGTAATGATGGTTGCGCTTTTGCGGAAGGCACCCGAGCGTATGAAAATCAGTGTGGCAACCTGTTCGTTGACGGGTACTCACCGGCGACGCATTACCCATTACAACTTTACAATAAACCCGGATGCAGAGAGCAACTAAATACCAATTCCTTATAAAGGCATAAACAAATTTATATTACAGCATAAAGGATATAAAACACAATCAATTAAATCAGTCCTTGAGTTGTACAAAACTTTAAGATGGCGAAAAATATACTTATACTTAAACGTTTTTTCTTCATCTAACACTCCTATGTACTTTATAAGCGTCAGAAACAGACCGTGTAGAGAGAAAAAGTTAGTTTTGAACTCTTCGCTTAAACTTTTCTATCGATCCACGATTCCGCCCGCTGTATCCCACGAGCTGATCAGTGTTCAAATCACAGTACCAATTCAGCTTGACTTTTCTGGTTGGAGCTGTTGCATGTTAATCCTGATCTGAGTGCTGTATATATTTGCCATTGTTTCGGTCTGTTTCTAAACGATTATAAAGTTTCAGACGAAAAAGTTCTATTTCACTATTCTGAAATTTACAAATCAATGACAGGCATGAAATCAATTAATTTTTTTTGCTCTGCTTAACAATGGCTTAACGTTACACCCAGAAGGTCGAGATTTGGATAAATCTTTCTGCAAAGAAACTATTCTAGCAAAAAAGTCTTAAGGTTAAACACTCAAACACCCCTGCCCGAGACCCAAAAACACTTTCATATTGTTTTAAGAGATTTAGGAAGGGATGAAGGCATGAGGATTACCGTTAAAAGCACTGAAAAAGATTTCAAACCTAGAAACATGCTTGCCGTGAAGAAAACGAGCTGTTCTTATAAAAAAAGCTTGTTTTATAGCCTTGCCAAGCGAGCGATCTTTTTTTCAAACACATACACATTTTTTGCAATACACATACCATTAAAGTAGAAATAGAAAATTTTTGGGGTTGATATGACAGAAAAGGGGTTTTCCCATGCAGACTCGAACCAATTCAAGCTCGAAATTAGAACTAACTGAGACTCGAACTCTAGATTTCAATTCAATTCAATTTCATTTTCGAATAAAAAACCGATCCAACATGGCCGAAAAGTCAAAAGGCGGGAGATGTTTAGGAGTGGATGTTTTCATACCTGATTTTGAAGTGGAGCCACCAATCTGTCCTCATGGTATGCTTATTTTATCACAGTATTTTAGCGCGTCTCTAAAATGTTCTCGAAGCATTCTCTGGCTGCCTAAGCTAGTTCGTGTAGGTACCGTCAACCGGGGTGACTTCGGACTGCTGGGTGACTTCGGACAAAAATATTGTTTCTGCTTTCTGCTTTATGGTGGCACTTGAGAAGATTAAGAAATCGTGAATTAAGTTTTTTTAAGTTGTTCTAGGGTGAAACTCTTGCTTTGACTGGAACTTTATCAACTCAGTCTAGAAACTCTCAAAGAACCGGCTCGCAAATTTATCGCAATGGGCCTAAATTGAGCGAATTTGTTTTGATGTCTTTTCTCACGAACAGATGGAACCTTCTGCAAAATTTCTTGCCAGATCTTCTCTTTTTGACTATTTTGGCAACTTTTTGTAGCTTTTTTCATCTGCGAAATATGTCTTGATTTTTTCAATGCGAAAACATTACGTCTGTCCGAAGTCACCCCAGAGTAGGCGGGGTGACTTCGGACGACTTTATCTTCAATTACCGCGAAGGAGATAAGATCGAGTCAATAACAGACACCACTTTTCAAATTTGCTTTGGACCTTTGTTACATTTATCAAAGAGTTAAAAGAATTATATGATTAGTTTTTGTAATATCCATAGAAATATACCAAAAAGTGTCCGAAGTCACCCCGGTTGACGGTATCTAGAAAAGGGCCTAAATAAAATAAAATAATGTAAAATGTAAAACTTTATAGTCTGAATGTGCAGAGCACGCAAGGTGCTGTGGCGTCGTGGTGTAATCCAGCCGAATCGTGGTGTCAAGAGCTCAGTGTGGTCAGGGTTTGAGCCCAGCCACGGTAGCATCACAGCCAGGTTTGAGGTCTCAATTAGTTAACCTACTACTGAAGTCCTAGCGACTGGTGCTAAAACACCATTTCACCTTTCACCTTTACCCAGGCAGAGAGCTTTTATTTTTTTTCGCTATATTTTTTCTTTGTAAACTTAATGGCTTCCCCCTGCACCAGCTGACTAGCAATTTCTTTGCAGTCAATTCAGCTGTCAACCCTACCACTTTTTTTTCAATAAGCAACTTGACTTTGGTCCAGCCCTCAAGAGTTGCTTAACATATCTAGGATTTCAGCCATCATAGAATGCCTGGTACCCCCTATAGCCTCTTATTTTAGCTCTTTTCTGGCTTCTCAATGTAACTGACAAGTTTGCAAGGATGTACAGTATAAAGAAAGCTATTTCACCAGAAATTTTAGCACAATCTCAGCCCTAGTTGCTTATTGAACAGTTGCTTATTAAAAAGAAGATTGTAGTTGGCTAATGAATGCAGTGTCTTTGTGCAAGGCAAGGATATCAGCCTGGGCCACATGCCACAGGTCTACCAACATCAGTGTAATGCTGCCATTAACCCTGAAAATGCACACCAAATAAATATGCTTGCATTCTTGTTTCCTTTTAACCTTTGATTTTCAATATTTGCAGGGCCAACAATAATCTTTGAGAGATACTTCAAAGACAAAACTTCGAAAAAATTCTTTGCTTGCTCTGCATCAAGGGACAGAAAAGGCTGTTCATTCTTTCAGTGGGTTGATGAGAAAACAACCACAGGAAAAACTCTGCTCCAGAATGAAATAAGGAACCAGCTCCAAGCTGAGAAAGAAGAAGTTGAGGAACTTGAGAGAATTTGTGAAGGACTTTCAGATAATCAAAATGGAGCTATAAATTTTTGTATGGATTGTAGTATTATTGTCACAAAGCCTGATAATTCACAAAAGCACAAAACACACAATTTTAAGACATTATCCAAATCTGATTTACAAGAGCCAAGTAAATTTATGATACCAGCAGAAAATAAAAAAACAAATGCTGTGGGTATAACTTTTCAGATTAAAAATATTTCAGCTATTCTTTTTCTTCCATTATTTACTCTACAATATTCACAACCATTTCACATTTTTCTTTAAAGGCAGTGTGGCTAAGGCCCAGTGAGTACTGAAAATTCCTTAAACTGACGGCCAAGTTTGAGTACTCGAAATTCCTTAGCAATTCCTTAACTTTTGACCTTGTGTTTCTTTAAAACCGACATGGGTGGGGTCACAATACATAATGTACTAGGCTTCACTATAGCTGCTGTAACCCTCTGTGTGCTTTCCATCGCTAATTTTGGTTGAAATGCATAATATGAAACACCTGAATCCAATTAAATTTCTTGCATTCCTTAGTAGTCTCCAATCCAGTAAGAGAAATTCCTTAAAATTTTGCCTATCCGAGTACTACCTTCCTTATAAGACACTTCCTTATAAAAAATGCATGTATTGCTTCTCACTGGATTTTGCCCAGCCAAGCTTGACTGCTTGACTGCTTGACTAATGCATCTATTACGTTTTGATTCAGCAATATCTCTTCTCTGATAAATCATGTGATGTCATTGTCAATATGCTTATGGACCTGGGATATGAAAGAATTATTTGTCTTGGAGTACCAAGGTAAGGGAAACATTTTCATGATTTTTTTCTATATTCCATAGACTTTGTAAATTTCCTGATAATGCCATAGTGTTCTATAATGTTCAGTAATGTGCACCAATGTTTCACAATGTTTCAAAATGTTTCATGATGTTTCAAAATGTTTCATGATGTTTCAAAATGTTTCATAATGTTTCATGATGGTTTAAAATGCTTCATAATATCATAACTTTTTAATTATTTAACAATGTTTCATAATGTTTCTTAATGTTTCTTAGTGTTTCACTTTGTCTCAGGATGTTTCCCGATGTTTCAAAATGTTTCATAATGTTTCAAACTGTTTCATAATGTTTCATGGTGGTTTGAAGTGCTTCATAATGTCATAACTTTTTAATTGTTTAACAATGTTTCATAATGTTTCTTAATGTTTCTTAGTGTTTCACTTTGTCTCAGGATGTTTCCCAATGTTTCAAAATGTTTCATAATGTTTCAAAATGTTTCATAATGTTTCATGGTGGTTTGAAGTGCTTCATAATGTCATAACTTTTTAATTGTTTAACAATGTTTCATAATGTTTCTTAATGTTTCTTAGTGTTTCACTTTGTCTCAGGATGTTTCCCAATGTTTCAAAATGTTTCATAATGTTTCAAAATGTTTCATAATGTTTCATGATGGTTTAAAATGTTTCATAATGTCATAACTTTTTAATTGTTAAACAATGTTTCATAATGTTTCTTAATGTTTCTTAGTGTTTCACTTTTTTCAGGATGTTTCCCAATGTTTCAGAATGTTTTGTAGTTTTTCATAATGTTTCATCATAAATCTATGATGTTTCATGTTTGATAATGTTCTTTTTCTACGTACTTCTATGTATTTAATCAACTACTGCAATAATGAAGGCTCTATTGATGTAAAAAAAAGAAGATTTAATTGCTAGAGAGGAAGAATTCTTAATGTTCCGTAATGTTCATAAAGTTTTATAATGTTTTGTAATGTTTTATAATGTTTCATAATGTGCCACAAAAATTCATGGTTTAAATTGTTGCCTCTAAATTAGGATACATGAAAAAATTCAGAAGATCAAAAAGAGAAAAGGAAGCAAACAGGACAGCATTCTACTTGACCTTGACAAGAGATACGTAAGAAATACTTTATTAAAAATTTTTTGTACCTATCGTCTGTTGTTTGCTAAACAGTACTGTATTTGAATCTTAGGTCTGCAGTCAGTATTTTTGAATTAAAGGAAATTTTGCAAATCATTGAAAACGAGGTCCTTGGTTGAAATGCTGTATTTATTTTTTTAGGCTCAATTCTTCGGCCCTTCGTTCATACGATATAACATGTTTGTCAACTATTTCTTTGGTGGAGAAAAATGTGAATCCCGCTTCAAGCAGTTCGTAGAAGATTCCGATGCTAATAAAATTGCTTTGGTAATGGATCCTCCATTCGGTGGCGTTTTATCTCTTCTGGCGTCATCACTAAACAAATTGCTTCAGCTTGGCAAAGGTATATAATTTTTGTTGTTGCCTTCTTTATCAACCAGATAATAATGGCATTGATTCTTTGTGGCGATTGGTCGCCTGAAAAGAGCTAAAAATATATCTTTTCAACGAAAGTCTGCTGGGATTGAAATTTCCCATCACTTCAAGGTACTCGGTAAAGTAAAGAATAAAAAAATTAGCTTACGTGCAAAATTTCATTGTTCTAGCCTTTAATATATTGATTTTATGAGCGTTCAAAGTTCTCGATTCTGTAAGGGCTTTGACCTTGTCACCCCCACTGGTCTGAGCTGTTGTAAAATCGCGAACTTTAAACCCTGGTAAAATGAATTATACAAGCTCTAAGATAGTAAAATTTGCACCAAGACTAAATTTTGGCTGCTCAATACGAATTTGGTATCAAACACTCTCATCTAGAAATTTGAACCCCCACCCCCCACCCATCTCGAGTGAAATCCCTGTCAAAAACTTGAATTATGTAATTAACTCCTCTTTCTTTTGAAGCCCTCTTCCATTAAATGCCTCTTTTACAGAAGGGGGGGGGGGGCGTTGGTCTGAATCAGTTTGATTTGATCACGAAGACGTTATTTTGACATTAGATCACGTCTTCATAGAACACGAATGTTTTTCTTTCATTCATTGTATAACTTAGTCCTGCACAGACGAATTATGCACACGCGCGTTAAAGAAATACGACAGTTTGAGAGAGTTTTAGAATTTATGAGATACGCAAGTTTTGTAGGATTCATGAAGTAAATACACCTCTCGAGATATACAGAGAGTTCAAACCGTTTCGTTTCAGTTTTTGTTGAACCTCGGCATGCTTTATTTTGTGATGTCTGGTTGGTTGTCTGATTTATAGCATAAAAGCGTAATTCGTTTGTTTTTATCTTAGAGAAAGATACAAAATATGGTACTGACGAATTAGCTATCCTGATGATTTTTCCGTATTTCCTGGAGGCGCATGTTAAAGAATCCTTCCCTATGTTGAAAATGATGGACTACAAGGTATTCAATAGATATTAAAAGATTTTTATAAGAAAGTGGTTTTTAAGAAAGAAGTGCTCAACTTCTTGAAAAATTAAAGAAAGTTCAATAGTGGATTCTTTAAACTTTAAAAAGTTCTGTTTCGTATTTTTAGGCTTTGAACAAATGAGCTGAACATTCCACTGAACACCGTCCGAAATTGATGTTCATTGAAAAATCTAGTTCACTTGCCCACCTTGTTCAGTCACTGAACATTGTTCAGTAAATGTTTGATCGGAGTTAAAAATGTTTGTTGAACAATGTTTATTCAGCGGTGGAAACCCCCCCCAAAAAAAGTTCAGCAAATGTTCAGTGAAATGTTCAGTTTATTTGGCCACTCGGCAATGAACATAGCGTAAAATGTTCAGTGGCATGTTCAATAGCATGTTCAGTTCATTTGGCCAGGGCCTTATTCTTAATCTGCTGTATGTTATTTTCGCTCTTCATCAGTTTCTCATCTTAGTATTAAACGAGGTCTTATGGTTATTTTTAATGGAAAACGTGGTTAGTCTTTGAGTTGTACAAAACTTCAAAATTGCGATGAATAGCGGAATCATTTTCGGGCATACTTAAAAGCTTTTTTTTCGTCTGACACTCCTCAGAGTATGAACGTCAGAAACAGACCGAAAAAATAGGCTAATCGAGTAGCCGAAAATTAAGAGAGCAACCACCCCGTGGGTCTAAACAACAACCTAGTCTTAAACATGATTCTGCCATGGGACAACATCTACTCGATAACCCGAGTTGTGCGGAAAATTACAGCGAGGATTTTTTCAGAATCATTGGCAAAGCAAGATCTTTGTTTCACTTAGGGGTTTTGGAATCTGTCTACATCAAAACCAAAAGACCGGTTCTGTGTAGACAGAAAGAGTTCG
This sequence comes from Chrysaora quinquecirrha, assembly GCA_014526335.1. NCBI lineage: Eukaryota > Metazoa > Cnidaria > Scyphozoa > Semaeostomeae > Pelagiidae > Chrysaora > Chrysaora quinquecirrha. The sequence continues at coordinate 557,840 of JACTAT010000057.1, read as the reverse complement.
TTTTCTCACTTTGACTCTTCAAATAATTCATTGGTCCTCCCGCTGTATCCGACCAGCTGATTGGTGTTTAAAACACAATGCCAATTCAGCTTTTCGTTCTTTCTGATTGGTGCATTTCGAGCCGCATCTGGGTATAAATTCCGCCTTAGTCTATTGTTTCGGTCTGTTTCTGACGTTCATACTCTGAGGAGTGTCAGACGAAAAAAGCTTTTACGTATGCCCAAAATTGATTCTGCTGTTTATCGCAATTATGAAATCTTGATTAGTTTATTTTTTTGCTGTATATCTTGTAGATTTGCTATAAAAATCACCCAACTTACCAAGAAAGATCAAAGAAAAACCAGAGGGGATCACCAATAAGGATATTTTCAAACATTCCTGGTGATAAATTTGTTTTGCCAAAGGATGAAGGATACAGGTCAGTGCATATTTGCTTTAGATGCCCTGTAGCTGAGTTTGCTTGTTTCTTGTCAATCATGCTAGGCCTAATGTTTTGGTCAAACATTTGAGACTCCATTGATTATTCATTGTTGCAAATAAGCTCTTCCCTCAAGTAAGCCGCGAGTTATCAGCGATTGACTGTTGGAAAGCAGCTGATTTTCATAATAGAATACTGATAAGTTATCTTTTTTCTCTCTACTTTTCTGTCAAAAACATACTGGACGTATTAAACTTTTAGATAAGACCCCTCCTTCGAAAAATCCTCCCTTCTAATAAGCCTCCACCTGTAAAATTCCTTTCTGCAATATGTAGGAGCCCCCTGGGCTTATTCAAGAATTTACGGTATTTGCCATTATCAAATCTGATATTTCATTATGTTCAGGCTTTGCAATCATTGCTGTCGATATGTTGCAGAGGAAAACAAACATTGTGAAAAATGCAACACTTGCCCATCAAAGGTACAATTCTTGAGTGTCCGTTCTAAGACTTTCTTTTTTGTTTGTATGTTGCAGTTTTGAATTGGGGTAGCAGTACCTCTCTGTTAGTTCTGACTGTATTGATACGTTTTGAGCCTTGAAATGTTTCGCTGCAGCACCCTCTCCTATGGAAGAACTGTAGAACTCTACCCTAACCATAACCCTAACATCATCTAACCATGTCCCTAACATGATCCAACTATGTCCCTAACACCAACCCTTTCTTGATAGTTGTGTCCCAAATTGTTCCATGTAAAAGCAAACAACAAACAAACTCTTTACCTCTTAATCTCAATATTACGTCTGTCACATCCTGTCCTCCTCCTGCACCAACACCTCCCGTTCCCGATTTTATTGTAAGCCACAATCCAAATCAGCAACCATGACGTTGCTTCTTCACAATTGTGAAGCAGTGGCTCTGAAACTCCTGACTAAAATCTAATAAGCGAGAGGCTGAAATAAGCGAGAAAAGTCAGGTTTAGAGTACTTGATCTTATATGAAAGGGAGCTGATCGTTTGACATTTATGTCTCTGATTATTTTTAGGACGGCAGGACGTATGTACATTGTGATCAATGTGAAAAATGTGTTAAGCCAGGTAAGATGCAAATGCTGTTATAGGTAGCGTATGAATTTAAATAATTACTCAGGGTGCTCATTTAAAATTATGACCTTTTAGGAGGAGTGCTCATTCAAAGGAGGCGCTTACTCTAAGGTGCCAAATAAACGGGCCACTGTTTATTAATTTTGGAAGAAAAAATTTTGGAAGAAAGAATTTCACTTGTGAAAGGAGTAAACTACGCTTCATAAACCTTATTTTTGATGAAATAGCTCAGAAAAAACACAGTAGTGTACAAAATGTTTACACTCAGTAGTGTAATCACAGGTAGTGTATTGTATAATAGAAATAGTATAGTGTCTTAGGTAGTGTAGTGTATAAAAATTCCCCACCCACCCGTTTATTAAAACCCCCCGTTTATTAATATTTTCAAATAGTTTCCACCCCCCCCCCATTTATTAAGACCCCCGTTTATTTAGCACCTCAGAGTATTATGAAATCTGACATCTGAAGGGGGTACGGAGGGTACCCCCTTTAGATGTCAGATTTCACACTGGAAACAAGCGGTACCCTGGAAACAAACGTGGAAACATGCGGCAGCCTCCGCTCTTTGGGTTCGGATCTCGTTAGTTCATCTTCCTCTGAGATCCTACTGATTGGTGCTTGAACACAGTTACAACTTTATCAATTTTAAGGATTATTGTTTAAAAAAATATATTTTTCAGGTCGCGTACACTGTCAAGTTTGCAATAAATGTGAAGAAAAAATACACCAGTGTGGAATGTAAGTACACAATTCAACAGAAGTAAACTAAGTTTATCGAATATTGTTCTTTCTTATTTGGTGGTCATTTCGGGTATCAAATTGAGGGTTGAAATATTTGATTGAGGTGAATCTGAGTGTTTCGAAGTGCAAGTTCAGCACTAACGGAAATTTTGACGCCTCCCAACATAATTCTGTATTTAAGCCCTTTCTCTTTTTTCTAAGAAACTACGGACAAGAATTTGAGTGTAGAGCCTCATCCTACGTGTATTTAAACGGACGGTTGTCATAGGGCACCAATATTAGGGATAAAACCCAAGCTTAAAACCCAGCTGATTGTCTACAACTAATCTTACACGTTTTTTTTATAAGAAATCTAGCTCGGGGCCTAGTTCTAAAAGTTTCTTAATTTTTGGCCCAATTTTAGTTCTAAAAGTTTCTTCACAGTTTCTTAATTAATTGAAATAAATTGCAGTAAAAACAACAGAAAACCTTCTGTGGGATACACGGGATACAGTATTGCTTACAGATGCGAGAAATCGCACGAAATTAGCCACCCTGGTGCGAGAAATCGCATGGAAAAACTTGAAAACTAATTACTACCTCCACAAATGTGAATCAGTATGTTTGAAAACGGACGCAAAAATTTCTACAGTTTCTTAACTTCTTCCTCCTAGTTCTAAAAGTTTCTTAACCTTTTGGGTGTCGAGTTCTAGGTTTCTTATAAACCGGTTTGTTATAAAAAAAAACGTGTACCCGCACGGGAATGTCAAACGAATATTTCATTCTGCTAAAAACTTTTTTGCCACATTGTACGAAAAACAGTGAATTTGGAAAGACCCTTTTCAAACCCTTATTCTTGTTTCTTTGTGCCTACCGGCTCATAAACTACGCGTTTTTTGTTTTCTCGTTGTCGTTATTCATCATTTCTCTGTCCTTCACATTTCAGGAAAACTCAAGACTCTTTAACATGTCATATTTGTGGTGAAATTGGTCACAAGCGAAGAGATTGCCCTAATAAAACCAAACTGAAGAGGTATTTGAATAAGTACAGTTTTTTATATATAGCTACTTTTGTGCTATTTCGATTAAACGCCCATGGCGTTTATTGAATTGTCAAACCTTTAACGGGCCGTTTATCTTAGAGGGCCTTTAAAGGAGGGAGACGTTTATTTTGCAAGCAACTTATGGCATTGTGTGGCATTTTGTAGCATTGTTTCAAAAACAATAGCCGCTCCGCTGCGCGCGGAAAAATCACCCATGACCGGCTTTCCCTACCTTTTCGCCCTTCGCAAAATTACGGAACCGAGAATCATGGATCACGTAACTGCTGACTTACCCTCTAGTTAGCTTTCCTAACTGGATATGCAATGAAATTTTCTCTATGAAAATCTCAAAAGGTGCCTTGTGAAATTTTATGATGTTTGTTTGTTTTGTTGTCCTAGATCTATTGCATGCAAAGACACCAAACCGGCTAAAAAACCGAGACAGGAAAAAGGACTACAAGGAAAAGTAAGAAAGAATTAGAACGAAAAGCTGAGTTCACTAAATATTGAGTACTGAAACTTGGGTTTAAATTTTGAATTTATAACTGCTAATACCCTTTGCTATCTAGTAAATCGTCTTTGTTTATTCTGGCGTTTCCATTTTTCTCACGCGTCTGCAGAAGTTTTAGCCGTCAATCCCTCCGAAACGGCTTCAAATCGGCCGACTGCAAGCCCAAGAAAGGCTCAGGGCAAGCAAGGAATGCAAAGAAAAACTCACATATTACTGCTAGAAATATTGATTCCGTAATGGAGCAGTTCAAGGAAAACTTGAATCAGCCTATATTAGAGAGAAACGCAAAAGAAGAAACTGTGTCCAGTAAAGAAAAGTTAAAAAATCTATGAATTCAATGGTGGAAGAAAACCGAAGATTTTGTTGCCTTATACCCGTTTTTTTTTATAAGAAAGCGGTTTATAAGAAACCTAAAAGTAGACACCCGAAAAGTTAAGAAACTTTTAGAACTAGGAGGAAGAAGTTAAGAAACTTTAGAAATGTTTGTGTCAGTTTTCCAACATACTGATTTCACTTTTGTGGAGGTAGTAATTAGTTCTCAAGCATTCCTGTGCAATTTCTTGCACCAGTGTGGCTAATCCCGTATCCCACTGAAGGTTTTTGTCGTTTTTACTGCAATTTATTTCCATTTAATTAAGAAACTGTTAAGAAACTTTTAGAACTAAAATTGGGCCAAAAATTAAGAAACTTTTAGAACTAGGCCCCGAGCCAGGTTGCTTATAAAAAAACGTGTAGTGGAGATCTCAATCAGATTTTGATTGTCCCAAAGATTTTGGAAGAAAATGCTACAAGTTTTGAAATCAGTGAGTTTCTTCTTTTCAAGTTTATTTTCATTAGTAGACTTTCTTTAAGTTTCTTATGCACTACTGTGCCTTGAGCAGTTAAATCTTTGGAATGCTCGCAAAGGGATTGATCAGTAAAGCCTGGTTTTCATGTAACCAAAAGTGGCTGTGCCAATGCTGAGACAGTGCGGTGACGTTTTTAGTTTTAATAGAAACACGGTGTCTCTCCCATGCCGACCTAAAAAGTTGAAGCTGGTTCAACTTTCCCGGCCCTTATGACGCTTCTACCACTAAAAGATTTTAATAGAAACATGTGACGCAGCCGTCGGCGACGTGTCTGTGAAACTTGCCTTTGCTCTCATTGAGCGCATAACTGTATTAAGCCAATCAAATGCGAGAAAATATGAAACCATTTTATTCTTTTATAGCAACCACTGTCTCAGCACTGATACAGCCGCGGTTCAGCACTTGCACAGGTCTTCTATCTTTTCTTATCGTTTTTATATGAGAAAAGGAAGGTGTCATGTGAAAGCGGTTGGATAGGCAATGGTTACACAACCTATTTAATTTCCCCATCTGAACCTAAAATAACCATGCTGCCATTCGCCAAGGCTATTATGTTGGATTCCCAGTCTCGATTTTCCCTACAGTTGTGCAAAGAACGGGTTTTTTATCTCGAAAGCGGCAGAAAAAGTAAAATGCAGAAAAACGACCCAAAGAACGCAAAATGATTCAAAATGCGCACAATCTTCTGACAACAACAACATCTTAAGGTGGTAGCTGCGATAAACAAGGACTTAACCATTATTTCATTTTAGGCCCGTTGTTTGGGTGAAGCTGCTTTAGTTGGCTGCTGTTTTCAACCGCATACATTGATTAATTGGAATATCTGTTTTACCTGGCTCATGAAGTAATAAATTAAGATATTATCAAGACTTTTTCGAATTACTGTATGGATGAATGTCACATTTCTCACTGAAAGTGAACTTTGTTGTTTGGCAAAGTAAAAGAAGCTCAACTTCAGTCTTCATTCGTCATACTTTATGAAATCTACAACCCTTTGCGAGAAATTGAGCTCTACTGAAGAAGAAAATGGAAAAAGACGCGTGTTTTTCTGGTAATAATCTCAATGAAAGTTCTGGTTCATCGCATAGGTCTGAATCAGATGACTGTAGACAACAAATTCACCCAGAACGAAATAATGAAATGGTAAATAGAACTGATGACGTCACTTGCACTGAAAATGAAGATGATTTGAATTCAAAGAAAGAAGATATTGTAGAAGAAATACTTTCAGAAGAAGTTAAACAAGTAAGAAAAGAAAATTTTTTACTTGGGTGCTTTCATTTTACCCAGTTGGTGGAGTATGGCATCATTCCAGTATTCAAGAATTTTAACATTCCAACATTCCAGCATTTAAACATTCAAGTATTCTGACATTTCTTCATTCCATTATTCCAACATTCCAGTATTCCAGCTTTCAAACATTCAAGTATTCTTACATTCCAGTATTCCAGCATTCTAACATTCCAGTATTCCAACATTTCAATTTTCCTCCATTCCAACATCCCAGTATTCCAGCATTCCAACATTCCTGTATTCCAACATTCCTGTATTCCAACATTCCATCATTCCAGTATTTCAGCATTCAAACATTCAAGTATTCCAACATTTCAATGTTCCTCCATTCCAACATTCCAGTATTCCAACATCCCTGCATTCCAGCCTTCCAACATTCCAGTATTTCAGAATTCCAGCATACCAGCATTTCATCATTTCAGCATTCCAACATTCCAATATAACAACATTCTAGTATTCCAGCATTTCAGTATTCCACATTCCATGTTTTAAAGATAGCCATACTAATAAAAACTGTTTATAAAAAAATTCTAATTTTTCATCAAGGAATGTATCAAGAAAACTCAAGATTTGAAGAAAAAAGGCAATTCCTTTTTCATAGAACAAGGTAAGAGAACTTAATTGCTCTTGCATACAGATATCATTCAATTCCCTGAGTATGGGGTGCTTTGTTATAGTTGTATATGGTATAGTCGTATAAGTCATATTCTGAATATAAGCCCTGGGCTTTAAGAAATACATCGACATATTGGCTGATATCTGGGGGCTTGCATTTGAGAGGACTTATAATAATGGCATTTGAAATTAGGGATCTTGAATCAGCCTATAGCAAGAAGCAAGAAGCAAGTACCATATTAGACATGATAGTCACCACTTATCATGACAAGCTTTTGATATTTAGTAGGGCAAAGTTTTTGGATAGATCCGACTCCCATCATTGGGCAATGAGAAATGTGGCAAGAAGCAAGTAGATGATGTGCTCCCCCCCTGATCCAATACTGATCAATGTAGGACCCATATTTGCAAAGGTATTAGGTGACTTTCTCCTCTGGCCTGTCACCCTGCCATAATCTTCTTTTTAGAAGGAGACAGATTCTGGTAGATAGATAGATGCCGGTTAACATTTAAGAGGGTAATTTCACCGTCTATTTAATTTTGGTTAGACGGTTAAGTTTATACCGTAGTTAATACCACCGTTGGCGCAGTGTCTTCGTCGCTGGGTAGGAGCTGTATGCACATTCCTCCGCTCCATGATTTCGGTTTTCACGCTGGGCGTGTGGTGTGAATGCAGGCTGTCCTAACGTGGAAAGACCCTTGAGCAAAATTTTCGGTACTCGATCACACGCTCGTTCGCTCACTAAAAATCGATTTTGAAGATTCAGTTGGTCAACAAAATCAAGTCAACTCAAGCTGCTTGTCACGTTGATGTTTGGTGAGCTCGTTCTTTTTATATACCTAGACTAGATAGTCCGTAAAGTATTATTCTGGTTAACAAATTTTGCTATTTTGGCCTTTCAAAAATAAAGAAGTCAATAAGTCATGGCCTCGTCAGAAAATAATTTGACGACCTCGGAGGTTGGAGATCAGCAAGAAACATCACAGCGCCTCTCAAAAATGGAGGAAACTCTTTCGAGAATCGTTAGCCTGTTAGGCAGCAATCAAGGTAATACGAATGCTTCATCTTTTAAAATCAATGATGGGGTTTTTGCTGGCTCAGGGCCTAACCCAGGCAGCTCCACTCAAGGTACTCAGGCTCAGGAAAGTCCAGTGGACCCTTCAACTGCACCAAGTTTTATAAAACTTGCTTCGAAAACCCAGGAGGCGACCACCACACCTAGTCTTTTATTATCAGCCCCCATAACCAAAAGGGGTCAAGAACAGAGTGAAAAGGCATAGTCTTCTGTTTCAACTAAAGCAACAGCAAGTACCGAAACAACACCAACCCAAGGCATTTCAGTTTCGTCAGCTTTGCCCCCAGTGCCCGGTTATCTGGTGCAAAAGATACAAGAGAATAAATTTGTGGATTTTGCCTTACTGCGCCCAAGCAACATTAAGAAGCTCCCTTCTACTGAGCCAACAACACCGCAGCTCAACAAGCTTCTGCGCTCAGACTTAAGTCCAATTCGCACCTTTATTGACTGGGCTGAAGCCTGGGCAGTTTTTATGGGTGTAGCAGCTATCAGTGCCCCTAGCAAGATGGCAGGCTTCATCAGCTATTTTTTGTTGCTGTCTTCTGCCTTCCGTGATATCCCTGGTGGGGGTTGGTTGGATTATGACGTTTCCTTCCGCAAACATGTTGCCGAAAATCCCTCAACCAAGTGGGGAGAGATAATGCCCACCTTGTGGATGACGACTGTGATGGCTAAAGCGTCGGCAAAACCCAAGCCCAGCAATTCAGCACGCTTCAGTTTTCCTTGCTTTAAATGGAATAGTGGTAGCTGTGAGCTGGAAAACTGTAAATTCCAGCATCACTGCAAGTCATGTCAAGGCCCACATCCAGAGATCCGTTGCCCAAACAAGTCTTCCTCTGAAAGCCGTAAGCAGCCAGCTGACTCCTCGCCTCCAGTGCCAAGAAAAAAGCATTCAAAGTGACTGGCCGGTTCTGATTTATTTTATGTCATGTGTAACCCTGTTGTTGTATCTCCATTAAATTTTTATGTTTGGTCCCAGTTGCTTGTAGATTTAAAAATTCTAGACACTGATTTTGTTTTGAATGGGCTCCGCTTTGGCTTTAGGTTAGGTATTTTGCCAGGGAATATTCGCCCTGCAATGCGCAATTGCCAGTCTGCTTATAGTCAACCTCAAGTGATTGATAGTTACTTAGCGGAGGAAATTAAGCTTGGCGCAATCGTAGGCCCCTTTGATGAGCCGCCAATATCCCAATTACATATAAACCGTTTTGGGGTGATTCCGAAGTCTACGCCGGGCAAGTTTCGTTTAATCACTGATCTTTCCTTCCCCCACGCGGCGAGTGTCAACGATTTAATTTCGGATGCAGAAGCCGCAGTTTCTTATACCGGTATACCTGAGGCTATTTCTTGCATTATGCGTTTAGGTAAAGGAGCCTTAATCGCTAAGTTTGACATACGGCGAGCTTATAGACTTTTGCCAGTTTGCTTAGAGCATCGTCGTTTCCTTGGAATGCGCTGGAAAGGAAAATTTTACATGGATTTAGCTTTGCCGTTTGGCTTACGCTCTGCTCCTCAGATTTTTACTAGGTTTGCGGATTGCTTGCAATCTATCTTTACTAAAGCTGGGGGAGTACACAGTTTACAGCACTACTTAGATGATTTCTTCTTAGCTGGACCTCCTTCCTCACCTATTTGTGAGAGGGATCTGCAAACCTGTCTGTCCCTTTGCGAAATGTTGGGCGTCCCTATTGCAGGGGACAAAACAGAGGATCCATCCACTTCTATAACGTATCTTGGGTTCGTCTTAGATACAGAAAAGCTTGAGTTACGGTTGCCTACGGACAAACTTGCAAAGATACGAAACCAACTGGGTCTCTGGGAGCAACGAAAATCAGGGACTAAGCGTGAACTGCTATCATTAATCGGTAGTTTACAGCACTGTTGTCAAGCTGTTGTCCTTGGGAGACCATTTCTTCGTCGGTTAATTGAGAGGGCACATTCAGTAGAAGAACTCACTCATTTTGTCCGCTTGTCTCTTTGGGAAAGAGATGATATCAGTTGGTGGTTTCAATTGTTGCAGTCTTGGAATGGTAAGAGCTTGTTTCTTTTTCCTCAATGGGAACAAGCACCTGGCATCGCTATTACCTCGGATGCTGCTGGTAGCTCAGGTTATGCGGCAGTGAACAATTTGCAATGGTTTGCTGGTATGTGGCCTCCCAACTGCGAAACTATGAACATCGCTGTCAAGGAGTTGATACCCATAGTTTTATCGGCCCATGTGTGGGGCTCTTCCTGGGAAAGAAAGCGGGTGATCTTTAGATGTGATAACATGGCCGTGGTATTGGTCCTGCGTCAGGGCAGCTGCAAAGATCGTCATTTGGCTTTCTTGTTGCGGGAATTATCTATTCTTGCAATTCTTAAATCGTTCACGTTTACAGCGGTCCATATTCCTGGATCTCGCAATGTGCAAGCTGATGCTTTGTCTCGCTCTGATTTTCAGGCATTCTTCGCTGCTGCCCCAACTGCGGATTCAACTTCTCTTCCAGTTCTTCAGGACATTCTGATGCACCTTCTTTTCCCGCCTTGGATGCCTCGTGGCAAATGTTGTTGAAAAATGCCCTCTCAACTAACACGCAGAGAACGTAAGCATCTGCTCAAAAACAGTTTATCTCATTCTGTGAAACAAATCAATTTCTTCATACTAATGGATCTACTTGTCCAGCTTCTGAATTAACGCTTTTGCGTTTTATTGGAAAAATGAGTGAAACTTGTCAAGCTTCAACGTTGAAAGTATATTTGGCAGCTATACGCTCTCTTCATATTTCTCAAGGTTATGAAGACCCCTTTTTGAACTGTCCTCGTATCCCTTTGGCTATTAAAGGGCTTCGTAGATCTAAATGCTTCTCTGAAAGATCCCCTAAGCTACCTATTACGGCTCTTGTCTTACACACTATTAAAATGCAGCTGAAATTCGACAACTTTGATGACATCATGTTCTGGGCTGCCTGCTCCACAGCATTTTTTGGCTTTTTGAGAGCTGGAGAATTCACGTGCCAGTCAAAGGATTTCTCACCAAAGATTCACCTTACTCCGGATAGTGTATCAATTGATAAGAGGCCCGTTCCTGATAAGGTCTTTATTTACCTGCCGTGCTCGAAAACCGATCAGTTTGGGAAAGGCTACACTATCGTGCTGGCTCGCTCAGCTTCTTCCTTTTATCCAGTCTCTGCCTTAATGACTTATATGCGTAGCCGAGGTTATCAACAGGGCCCTCTGTTTATCTCGGAAGATGGGTCCGCACTTTCCAAGCAGAAGTTGAACCGACGTTTGCAAGAAGTTCTTGCTGCTGCCGGCTGGAGTGGTCGTTACACCCTCCACAGTTTTCGTGTTGGTGCTGCTACAACCGCGGCATCTCTGGGTTTCCCAGAACACCTTATCAAGGCTCTTGGCCGTTGGTCAAGTCAGGCTTATCTTGTATACATTAAATTACCCCAGCATCGTTTGGTGTCTGCGTCACGCTGTCTTGCTTTAGCCAGTTCGCTGTCTCCTAATAGCCGTTAATTACTTTAAGTGGTTATTAAAAAAAAAAAAAAAAAAAAAAGGAAATTATATATATTCTGTTTTGTTAGCTTATCTTAAGCTTATCTGGTTCGTCTGCCAGATGACACACCAGCTAGGCAGGCTTTTGAGTATGCTCAACGACCAAGGCAGAAGCCACGTGGTAGACCAGCAACAACGTGGCTATCAATGATGAAGAAAAAGATATCTGCTACTGGAATGACATGGGAAGAAGCGTGTACCATCGCTAAGGATAGAGCGAAATGGAAAGACGTCACAAAGCTTCGCTTTGTGTAACTTTTTTTATTTACTTTATACTTTGCAGGAAACACCCACTCTCATGTCTTTCTATCTATATTTTTTATTTTTTATAATCTTATATTCTCCGTATACATGATGTACATAGTACGATATATGTTTCTGATGATGATCTTAAGCAGGTCTTTTGCTAGTAACGAACGTTCGCTGTACAAATTTTTTTTTTTGTTACGCTTCATATCTATCGATTTGCTGTTTGTATCCAATAATTTTGCGTTAAGTTGTCTCTATCTGCTTATTTCTGCTTGTCTGCCTGTGAACTCGGTACGGATTTTAGTACTGCAGTTCGTCACGCCATGCTTTGCTTTTGCTTTCTGATTCAGATGAAAGCAAGTTACGCAGCAGTGATGTTGTTTGGTAACGCGGGGGCCTCCTGCTACGCAGTGCTCTTACCGATAGCTTCTACTCAATGTTTATGCATGGGCCGTCCTTACACAGGTTCACGGACGCAGTCGTGCGAATGCGCAATTTTGTATATGCCTTATTTGTTATCATTATTAAAGTCCTATTTATTCTCTCCGTTTTCGGACATGATGGGACTTTTTGCAGATAAATGCAAGGGTTTGCGGTCGACCCACTTGTGCCTGCTTGGCGGCGCTTAAGTGTTGTTCTGCTTGGCAATGCTGTTGGTTCAGCGTTTGATTATTCCTTTAGCCTCGCATATACCTGCGGGTTTTTGAAATTTTCGCAGGGCTAATGCCTTCGATCAGGTTTATGTTTCTCGGTTCGCGCTCACGCTTCTTGGTTCCGCTGTTACCTTTAGCCTATGGTTACACAAAGGAGTTTGCGTTTGGGCTGAGGCTATGCTTTTGGGTCATGCTTTTGCCTTCTGGCTATGCTGATGCCTTTTGGGCTGAGGCTATGCTGATGCCTTTTGGGCTGAGGCTATGCTTTTGGGTCATGCTTTTGCCTTCTGGCTATGCTGATGCCTTTTGGGCTGAGGCTATGCCTTTGGGTCATGCTTATGCCTTCTGGCTATGCTGATGCCTTTTGGGCTGAGGCTATGCTTTTGGGTCATGCTTATGCCGTCTGGCTATGCTGATGCCTTTTTGGGCTGAGGCTATGCCTTTGGGTCCTGTTTATGCCTTCTGGCTATGCTGATGCCTTTTGGGCTGAGGCTATGCCTTTGGGTCATGCTTTTGCCTTCTGGCTATGCTGATGCCTTTTGGGCTGAGGCTATGCTTTTGGGTCATGCTTATGCCGTCTGGCTATGCTGATGCCTTTTTGGGCTGAGGCTATGCCTTTGGGTCATGCTTATGCCTTCTGGCTATGCTGATGCCTTTTGGGCTGAGGCTAGGCTTTTGGGTCATGCTTCTGACTTCTGGTTATGCTGATGCCTGTTAGGCCGAGGCTATGCCTTTGTGCCATGCTTATGGTGTTAAGCTATTTTGATAGCTGCGGGCTACGGTTTAGCTGTTGCTTTATGCTTATGCCTTCTAGCTATGCTGATGCCTGTTGGGCGGAGGCCATGTCGGCCAGGTTATGCCTTTAAGTAAGACTTGCGTCATGTGTCAGCACCAGGTCCTACGAACGGCAATTACTAGGCAGGGTATCTTTTTCTTTTCTGGTGATGATGATTCCACTTAGCCTGGTAGCAGGCTCATCATCACGCTGATGCTTTTAGCCTCGTGGCCAAATTTTTGACCGCTTTTGTATAAATGCACCAAGTTTTGTTTACGCTTACTTCTAGTAGGGATTAACCAATGCCCTTTCGGTTCCTATACTTTCTTTTCTCCTTCTTCACTTTCTTGCCATTTCTTTACCTTTCCTTCGTCAATTCTCTCCGATAAAGGGTTAGGGCTTTCAGGGTTTAGTTCTGTCCCGGTGATTGGTGGGTACACTACGTGTCCTGTGGCCGGAAAATGGTTTTCCAGGGCAATCACCGTCCTTAAGGTTAGCGTTTTACTCAGGCAGTTTAAGGGCTAACGCACTAACGCCCACTTCCTGAGCCAGGTGAGTATTAACCAGATTTATAGTATTTTTGGATGGTCTAAGGCTGTCTTTGCTGAGGAGTAAATCTCTTTTTCTAAAAGGTGACTATTTCAGCTAGCTATTCTTGTTTCCTTTTGACATTTGTGCTTTTTTTCTTTCTTTAGAATATGATAAGGCAATTGAGATATATACCGAAGCTTTAGAAATATGCCCAAAATGTGCATCAAAAGACCAAGCAGTTTTATTTGCAAATAGAGCAGCCTGTTATGTAAAAATGGTGAGTCAGTTGCTAGCTTATTTTTACTACATTGTGTTGGGTATAAAGCAGTGGTGTGGATAGAGGGGCATCGGGAGCAGTTGTTTAGCCCCCATACTAAGCACCCATGAAGCAATTTGCTGAAAAATCACACCATCTGTTTGAATCTTAATTCTAAAAGGAATTATAGGGTGTGTTCTACTGAACAAATTCTTTTTTTGGTAGCCTTCTTTTTTCAGAATGTGTTTTTTTGAAGCCATTCTTTTGAAAATGGCAAGTTTTGGAGCTCTCCAAACCTTCTACTACCAAAAGCAGAAGGTTGCCGAGACTTTCGAAAGATTTTGGGTTTGAAGTTTGAAGGAGACTTCCATTTCACCAGTTGCCAGGATACACTTGATGAATGGGTCTGGGGACAAGGCAAGTAAGAATTTTGGTGCAAAAGTTTTCAGATTTCCAGAATTCGTGTCTCTTGAAAATCATGGCTTCTGCTTCTGGAAGCATCCTGTTTTGAAACTCGGAAGGTCGTCAGAAGAACACGCCCATAATCTTGCCAAGTAGATGGCTCATTTTTGCCAAACAAGGAAATCCCTTAGATAGCCAAAAGTCCTTCATTATTCAAATGAATTTTGTGATTTTATGGGATAGGGCACTACACCCCCTTGGACCCGCACACCTTCTTTAACCATTCCGTTTTCTGTTGTTTGAACAGCTCTATAAGACGACAACTTTGCTTTTTTACTGTTTGAAACTAAAGTACTATAGAGACATCTTTGAACCAATTTTAATCAGCTAAATTTATTTTAGAAAGAGAATCTTTCAGCAATTAAAGATTGCACTTCAGGTATGTTACTTCGATACTCAATTGTGTTATTTTTACATTCAAACGTTGTTTTTTTAACCTTCTTTTCATAATAGTAATGCTAGACAGCAGAAAATGAATGTAATTTTTTCGCTTGAAGCTCTACAAATGGATGAATATTATATTAAAGCAAGATTACGAAGGGCACAAGCATATGAAAACGAGGATAAACTAGAAGATGCTCTGGATGGTGAATGTTTTACTTGTTCATACTAATGTTTTATGTGTTTCATATAAATGTTTCATAATTGCGATAATCAGCGAAAACATTGTGGGGTATATTTAAAGCTTTTCATGTCTGACACTGCTTTGAGTGTAAACATTAGAGAAAGACCCAAACAATTTCCCGAGGCAGAATTCATAGATGCGGGTTGAAATGCTCCGGTCGGAAAAGTGAAGCTAGACTGGTATTGTTTAAACACCAATCAGCTTGCGGGATAAAGCGGAAGATCGATATGATTAAAGGCCGGATTACACTAGCATCTTCAGGTAAAAGTTGCTTCACATTTTTTCTGTGATCGCGGACAACGAGAGAATATGACAGTGTAAAACCCCTTACAAATTGCTCGTAGTTGCTTACAGATGAGGCTTTGGAGTGGTTTTTAATCCGCTTTAATTGACCATCACAGAGTTTTCATTTGATCGCTGATCAAATTGTTCCTCTTGAGTTCTTTATCCTTCAAGCAACTACGAGCAATTTGTAAGGGGTTTTACACTGTCATATTCTCTCGTTGTCTGCGATCACAGAAAAAACGTGAAGCAACTTTTACCTGAAGATGCCAGTGTAATCCGGCCTTAACTGAAGAGTGCTAGTGAGCAAACGAACTTTTCTGTTTACATAGAACCGGCCTTTTGGTTTTGATATAGACAGATTCCGAAACGCTTAGATGAAATAAGGATCTACCTCTGCCAATTATTCGAAAACAACCCTTTCCATAATTTTCTGAGTGATCCATTAAATGTTTTGTGTGTTTAAACCTAGCAGGGACAAACTTTTAGGGTTCATTTTTCGGTCACCTATTCCGACAAATATTTTCTCTTTTCGGTAGAGTTGTCGGCGATTTGTCGGTACAATCTTCTGAAAGCATTTGGTTTGAAAGGTCTCAAAAACCTTCTTCCGGCCGAGTTGGAAGGTTTCGTAGACATCGCAAGGTATCAAGTTCTAAACGGTAGCCACACTCTAGACTGATTACCTGAGTCGTAGTTATCGCTATTGAAATACATGCTAGGACGCTCAAACTACCAGTTTGAGCGACCTCCGTTTGGTATTAGTCTCGGTCTGATGAGCGATAACTGGGACTCAAGTAATAAGTCTAGCCACGCTCGGCCACGCTTCAAAAATATATTTAGGGCAAGTTTCTCGATCAGCCCAAAATCAATGGACGTTTTCTTTCTGTTGACTTGAATCAGCCTACATTTGCCGCGTAGATAGTAAAACATGAATCCAAATGGGGTGTATGTATGTCTGATGCTTTTATGGGGTTTTGGTTAAAATCATACCCATGTTTAGAGAATTTCAGGGCCAAAAACCCACCCACATGGGCGGCACACACCCGTACCCAAATTATACTAAGTACCCCCCCCCCCGGGGATGTAAGGACAGTCTTTGGTTGTATGACTTGAAGTTAATCGACGATTTTATTGGGCTCTGTAACTCAGTGGAATCTTCTTTGGTTCTCTGATCCTGCAGCCAAGATTTGAATCCCATCAATCAGGGTATGACACTAGATTTGAATCCCGTCAATGATGCTACATAGAATGGGAAAATCTATTTATTGACAAGCGTAACTTCTGTTAAACTAATACTATTCCGAATTTTGCCACAAACACTTATTTTAAATACGCATGAATTAATGTTTGTTTTGATTTTGTAGATTACAAAAGAGTGCTTGAATTGGATCGAAGTTGTACGGTAGCTGGGCAGGCAGTTATGGTGGGTAAAGTTCTATTTGTTTACCCATGCAGATTCGCTTATGTTAAAGCAGTGTCACTGTTGTATGTTTGAATACAGGGGTATAGTATGTTCTTCTGCAAGCTATTTTACGGGGAAAGAAATTGTTCGGATTTAACAGTAGGTTTATGCCCCGGGGAGGGGTAAATAACTTATATGGATGGACAGGGATATGCAACCAAGATTTTACAGACCCACTCGCTTTTAATGTAAGTCCAGTCCCTGTTTTATGGGTAATAACAAGCTGGACATGAGAGTAATGAGGCTTTTTTAGGGCATATTATTAGTTGAAAATGCACGACGAACATCTTCGACCATTTTATGAGCACTTTTATCATACGAATGTTAAAAGGCCAATAACGAACTTCAAGGCCAAAAACGCACTCATACGGGCGGCACATACCCGTACCCAAGTTATCCTAAGTACCCTACCGGGGGTTTATGACAGCCTCTTTCTAATGCACTGTTTTTTTAAAGGGTCTAAAGGTTTTGAATTTTGGTCGGTTATACTTATCTTCGTCGAACAATGTATAGCACTGAGGAGTCTTTATAATTAAAAAACTTGCACAACATATATTTTAAGGAAACAAACAAAATAAGCCAAAGAATCCTAGTACGAAATCGAAGTACCCGTTTTCCTAGAGCCATTTTGCAAGAACAATTTCGAAGCGCTTTGATACCTGTGATTCCACGAGTTTGATGTCTAGCGCTTTTATATCAATGCGGGCTTATTGCGGAGGGTGGTAACCCAATTTTTTTGACGTTGAAGGACGTGCCGCCGCTCCAAAACCGGGTATCACTTTTCTCCTTTTGACCGCGTGACAGGGTCTTACTTTTCTTGGTTTTGACTCCGAGACAGATCAATGTTGTATACTTCAGACAAAATGAATAGCCAGATTTGCTTTTCTGATAAATTAATTCCTGTTTGAAACAATGTTGGATTGTTAGAAACTACTCCGCGACAGGGTGGTTTTTCTATTTTTCTAGCTGCTCGTTCCCGCATCTCGGAAAGTCAAGTGCCCCCCCCCCCGGGGAGTACACTTTTCTTACTTAAAGGCAGTCCTGTCCCCGACCCGATTCGTGAAGCAAAACAACGAGTTCTTAATGATGAAATAAATACTCTGACATCTTCATTATTTTCATGGATGTGAAATTGAAAACGTGTATCCGAGGAATCTTCCTTGTACATATGCTGCCTGCAAAAACCAGGGACCGATCTGATGGGGACAGACTGCCTTAAACTTTGCTGAATCTTTCATATTCTGAAGGCCGTTGCAGGAATTATTTTCCTGATTATTCTCGTTTCATTTTTTTCAGAGATTACCTGATCAGATAAAGGAAAGAAATGAAAAATTAAAGAATGAAATGTTAGGTAAAGTTGTAAATCTCTTCTAGTGGCTACCATTCATGAATCATGTGTTGAAAAATGTATGGTGCGAAACTGCTAAACAGAGCCGAAACCCAAAAATGTCACACGGGAGGAAAGCCTTGGGCTGTTTGACTTGAAGAGTTACTCGATGATTTCATTGAGCTCTATAGTTCAGTGGAAACGTCGTTGGCTCTCTGATCATGGTGCCCAGGCTCGAAACCCATCAATTGTGGTATGCTACTCGTGGTAAACTCTATATCTATACTAGACTTATTTACACTAGTAATCGCTAACGGCTAACGACCGACCTCAAAACAGCTCAAACTAGGAACCCTTCATCGGCTGTAAGCTTCGAAACTACAAAAAGCTGAACCTGGTCTTTTCAACAAAATTGCAATTAGTCCAATCATAGCTAAGTAAGTGATTATGTGACGCCAATAGAGCATTCTGATTGGTGCTGGAAAATGTTGTGGCGGATGGCCTAAATTTGGGGCCAGTTTTATAGCCGTAAAGTGACGAGTCCCTTTTGAGCAAACAGCTGTTTGTAGTAGTTGTTGTTGGTGCTGTTTGCAAGGAGTAATAAGTCTCTACCTATATTTGTGTTTGCCATCCATGAGAACTATCAAAATATGTATGGTGCTAAGAAGCCTTAACATAGCCGAAACACAAAAGTCTAATGGAAGGCGAGCCTTGGGCTGTATGACTTGGACAGTTACTCAGCGATTTCATTGAATTCTTTGCTCAATGGAAACGTTGGCTCACTAATCATTGCCATATTGCAATAAGTCATAGCTAATGCAATGTCTTCATGTTAGTATGAAATAGTGAAATATCACTATTGTAAAACTAACAGTAAATAATTATGCAACACAATACAATCATGTCATCCAGACTTGAATCCCATCTATTGTAGTATGTTACTTGTGGGAAAAATTTATTGCAATTTAGGATTCCGCAGAAAATTACAGGCATGATCTTTGTTTCATTTAGGGGTTTTGAAATTCGTCTGTAATCAAAAGCAAACAGCTCGTTTTTTAAGACAGGAAAACTTTTTTTGCCAATTTGATATGGAATATAATACAGTGCTTATTTATCGGTAGCCTTTCCCCTGCTTTTTGTTACAATAAGGCCCTCGCCCAAATTATCAAACAATGGTTGTCAAACATTAGAAATTTGCTTGAGGTTTATAGAGACTATGAATATTCGAGCGTAACTTAACAGAAGAGCTCTGTATGCTGTCTTTTTCGTTCAAGATTGTGCAACCGTCAAGCATGGAGGCCAAGGGGACTGATTAAAAATTTTTGTCTTTCAGGAAAACTTAAAGATCTTGGTAATATGGTATTGAAACCATTTGGACTTTCAACTGACAATTTTAACATGCAACAAGATCCAAACACAGGAGGGTATTCTATAAACTTTCAAAAATAGAGCAAGCAGAAATTAAATGTAGCATTTATAGGTATCCCCTGTTAGATTTTTCCTGTACCAGTTATTTCTAAGAAACCGAAGAGTGCTTCCGTGATTGAGTACACAGAATTTTCTTTGCAAACTTAGCAGGACCATCTTTTTAAATTTGTGTCGCTGTGACAATCTCTTCACATAAAAAGGATGTATTCCTTTTTATTTTTTTGTCTCAGAACCCCCTCATAATTCTACCATGTTTAGATTTGCCCAAAAAATCTATCGGAAGTCTAATCTACTGAAAACACCAACAACAAAAAAAAAAAGAATGGGTTTTTCTGTAAAAAACAGTTTGAATTCAGAGAAGTCTATTGTTTTTGGTAGCATGGGTTCTAAAGACCTGTAATTGTAGCTCCTTTCAACCTTCTTAAGATGGCGAAAAAATATGCTCTTCAAAATTTAGCATAAGCATTTTCCTGCAAATTCTGCCTGTCCAGCAATCGTTTCCATGTGGCCAAAAATCAAACGAATTAACAATGTGAAGGTGAAATGGTGTTTTAGCGCCAGTCGCTAGGATCTCAGTAGTAGGTATCGAGACCTCGACCCTGGCTGTGACGCTACCGTGGCTGTATGAGGGCTGTATGTGCTTGATAAGCAAATGTTTGGCAATGTTTGATTGTTTGGCCGCCGTGACCTCAGGTTCCATTGCACTCCACTCTTGTGCACAAGGAGGCGAAAAGAAAAAAAACTCAACAACTCAACTCCATCGAGATACTATTTTGCAGTATTTCATATATCATATCATTGTTAAAAAGTAAAATTGCGATAAATTCTTCGTTAAATCATTCGAAAACATAAGAAATAAAATATTCACGATATGCAAGAGGCAGTCAGTACTTCTCGCAAGGGTGTTCATTGGGCGATTTGCGGTCAGGCCAGAATTCGTTTGCAAATGTTTACAAAAAGAAAAGTCTAACCCTATGTCGTTATTGTTCGTTTTAGCAAACAAAAACAGCAAAATTCTGTTTCCCTTATGTCACAAGGGACATGCACGCAGAGTAGCTACATACATTTTTTTTCATAAGGCCCTGGCCAAACGATCAAACATTGTTGGTCAGTCATTGAAATTTGCTTCTCAAGCAAAATGTTTAACTGTTAGGCCTCGTCACAAAACATTCCTCGTCAAACTATTTTTGATTGTGCCAAACAAAAATTGTTTTAACTTTTTCAAAAACATGGCGCAGAAATTTTGCTTCTTTTTGCTGTTCCAGCTACGGCTATGCTTTGACTTGCCCGAACGTTCAATTTAAACACTGCTTAATAAGCAAGCAATATTTAATTGTTTCGTCATTTAGGCTGGGCCTAAAAAAGTTTTTTCTTAAGAAATTCTGACCTGAGACTATTTAAAGTTTGTCGCATTATTTGCGGGCCTGGACAAAAATGTTTGCCCCGTTGTCAAGGGTACTGAGTAATCTCTTTCAAATTAAAATAAAAAAGCAAACTAAAAATATTACATTATTAAACATAATAAAACATAAACTAGAATACAAATTTATATATATAATAATTTTGAATTTAATTCACGAAATTATAAGCATGTCACAGTATTTATTTCATCTTTAATTTCCAATAAATTGCCCAGTTTGGTTTTTATAACTAAAAATGTTTTGATTCAGTCTCAACATTTGTTCGACAAGCTCTTTCCCTCTGTCAGAAAATAAATTTGTTTTGTTTGTATCGATTTCTGGTTTCATAGTCCTTTGATTATCAATTAAGTTCTTTTTCTGTTTATAATTGTCGCATACTTTTCTAACTGTTTCTGTTTTTTGAAAAACTCGTGGATATTTTACTTTATGTTTTGGAGTTTTAAATACAACAGTTTTTCTCCTTTCTTTTCTATTTGTTTGACTTTTCGTACATTGATGCAAGCGGGAATCATCTTTGACCGGACTTTTGCCGTCCGTTACTTGACCAACATTCCCCTCGTTATAAGATACCGGATTTGCTCGTGATTCAATGTCCGAATTCTCATTTGGCTCCTTGTTTATGATAGGTAACAACCTAACACAGGTTGCTGAAGTCCGGTCGGAAAATGCTTGATCAAGAACATTTGACTGGGAAGAAGCCAATGTACAAGGCTGGTGAAATTGATCCGAAGCTGACTTTGATATTTGAAAACGTAGATTTCGATTCTCACAGTATATGCTCGTGGAGGATTCTTCATTGTTCGTTGTACTTGAATCACATCTCGGTATTTCAACATTCAAGAGGGAGCTTTCAATTTTTTCTTTAGTTTGTTGTTTACAACATTGTGCAATGTTGCATGCAATGGTTGTATCTTCATTATCCTTACGTGATTCTTGATTTACCATTCCCTCCTCAACCCTACAACACATATTCGTCTTCTGATTCAAAATGCTTTCGATCAATTTTCTCTCAATGTTGTATATGCCAGATCTAGACAGACTAGAGGGTTTGGAATCCCTGGAAATTTTAAGCTTGAAGACATTTTTACGACGAATGCTAATAGAAGGCTTGGTGCTTAACTTATCTCCACTTTTCAAACGACAGTTTCTTTGTTTCTGTTCTAGTAACCCGCAGTTTTCTCTTTGTCCCTGATCTGGTAACCAACGGTTTTCTCTTTTGTCCTGTTCAATTAACCCGCTGTTGTCTCGTCGTTCTTGCTCTAGAACCTCAAGGTTTTCTCCTTGTTCTTGTTTTTGTAACTCGCGGTTTATTTGCTCCTTTTCTAGCAGCCCGTAGTTCTCTCTTTGCTCATGTTCTAGTAACCCACGTTTTTCTCTTTGTTGCTGTTCCGAAAACCCACGATTTTCGCCGGAATGTAAGCCTGATCCAGAGCTTGAAACTAAACCAGAACGAGAAGGCCGCTCCAGATTCTTCAATGCAACCCTAAGAGCTAAGCTTTCATTTCTGGGCCCGGGATTCGTCTTTTCAGTTCTTATTTTCAAAATGTCTTCAATGTTAATATTTTTCAGTGCTACTTGAAGAGCAACATCATAATTCGTAGCAGCATAATTTATATTCGTTGTTATCTGTCCGCGACTTGAAGAAGTCTTGGATCTTATTAGTTCGTCTTTTCTGATGTTCACACTTGAGTCGGAGA
The DNA here is from genome assembly GCA_014526335.1 of Chrysaora quinquecirrha. Taxonomy (NCBI): domain Eukaryota; kingdom Metazoa; phylum Cnidaria; class Scyphozoa; order Semaeostomeae; family Pelagiidae; genus Chrysaora; species Chrysaora quinquecirrha. The sequence continues at coordinate 535,506 of JACTAT010000057.1, read as the reverse complement.
TGTCCGGTTCTTTGTCGCTGGTCTGTGAATCTAAATTTTCACCAGTAACAAGCTGATTTCGATCGAGGTGATTATTCATGTCTCGACAGAGCGTTTCAGTGTGTCCAACACTAACTCTGTCATTAGTTGACCTGGTCGCGCCATATGATTCAAGAACAGATAGGCTTCTTAGAAGTCCACCAGCACATGACTTCAAGTTGGTAGCCACCGTCGTGTTAGTGATTTCAGATTTGTCGACAAGTGCAAGTTTGACCGACTTTGATCCTGCTGTACTGTTCAGACTGTCGTCAGTAGTTTCTGCGATACTCGACCTATCTGCTTGACTGTCCCTCGTTGCATTCTGCTTAGAAGAAAACGATTTTTCACTGGATAATGCATAAAAAGGAGCCAGTACACCTTCTCTTATAGATGTCTCAGCAGGAGATTCTCTTCCATTATTTGCCGATATCTTTCCCGAACGCCTCTCGATAGAGCTGCTAGAAGACTCTGATTTAACAGCTAACACTGCAGGATTTTGAGAAACGAATATGTGCTTCCTCGATGGCAGTGGCTGTCCAGCAAACACGCTGAAAACAGATGTTCCTGTGGACTTTCTTTCGAACTTATCAGCGAATGATGTTCTTCCATTAGATCGGGATTCCTTTTCAGATGCCATCACAGCCGAACTGCAAGAACGAGACGCAACTACTGGTATTTCAACTGCAGGTATTTCAACTTCTGGTGTTTCAGCGTCACAGGTAGCTAATACTTTAGACTGGAATGCGTCTTCACCAGATTCTTCAAAAGAAGGCTCTGGTATCTCGGGTTCATTAGCTGTATGTGCATTTGTATTAGACGGTTTCATTCCTGTTGCAAACGAGTTGTTATCAGCTGCTACAATTGCTACCGTTTTTGATGCGTGGGTGGGTGCTTCTTCAGTAGATTCAAAACCGTCCTGACTAGATACATCAACAGATGACCTGTCTGGAGACTCCAATTTAACGGTCCGTGCTTTGCAGGCAACAAATTCTTTATCATTAGAAATCCGTGCTTTTTCACTATCGCCTTCCGTTTTCGAGTGGTTTGTGATAGATTCTTGTACCATCGGCACTGGTACATCTGCAGGAGATATCTTAAATGATGAGCTTTCAAGAATCTCCGATTTAACCGAAACTCTCCCAGGCGTACCAGCATTTTCTCCTCTTCCACAAGATACCTCTGCCTTTTCACGTTTCGTCTTTGAAACACCAGCAGGTATTGATTCTGTAGAAGCTGCAACGTTCTGCAGATTACCAACTAATGCATTCGCAGTTGACAGAGATGCTTCTTCCGGATCGTTAAGAACCTCCTCAATATGAATGTCGGCAGACTTATTATCTGAATCAGAGACATTCAAACAACCTTGCCTTGACTCTTTACCAGGAGAGATTCCTGAATCATTTTTCAAAGCATTGATTTCTTTATCTACTATTTCTTTCCTTGCAGAATTTACTAATCTCTGAAAAGAAATCTTTGAGTAAGCGAATGGGTCTATTGTTTTCCGTTTTTTGTCAGAAGGAGTCAAACTGTGGGCCTTGTCATTGATGTTGTTACTAGTATAATTGTTAACCCTTGGTGACTCGTTGTTGAAGTTTTCTAAACATTGGGCTATCAGGGTTTTATCAAATGAACCAGAACTATTCTGCTGTTTTCCAGTAACTTTGCATTCCGCAGTTTTACTGGGTCCTTTCACTTGTTTTTCTTCACTGGTCAAAGTCTTTTTAACTGCTTGTGAAGTATTACGAGCAGGCTTCTTCTTGCGTACGCCTTTTGTATCAATCCTCTTCCCAGAATCTTTACTGGTAGCATCTTCTGACGACTTTGCCACTGTATTATTGCGGCTTTTCTTTCTCGAGTTACTTGTCTTATTCCCAATGCATCCTGACATTGGAAGTTGTCCCATAGTCATAGGCACGCTATTTGAATGTGTTTCGGCAACATTCTTACTATCTGTATATGACTCCTCAGTGGTATTCTTCCCATTATCATTTTGAGTGTGAATAGACTGGGCATCTTCCGTCAGTATGCCAGGCTTCATCAAATTACTATTGTCTTGATCTGGGATACTAGCAGAAATAGGCGATTTTTGATTACTGATAATCATGTTATCGTTTGATACAGGAACTAGGTAATAAAGTGGCATCATATTACTGCTACTTGGTGTACTTCTTGGTAATGACTCCTGCGGCCTTGCCAGCAGGTTTGACTGGTTAGGAACAAGCAGTGAGATCTTTCCTTTTAAAATTTTCTCAGCTTCCTTTCTCGTACTTGCTGAAACTCGCTTTTTCATCTCCAAATTGACATTTTCTTCTTCATCCGTTACATAATCAAGAGGTGGCTCATCACAGAAAAGTGAGACGGGTGTCTCATCATCTTCGGGTTTCTCTTTTTTCATTCTCCTTCTTCTTAATTTGTACTTGCACGCATCTGGTTCTTTTGACACTTGCTCCAAAGGTGCAGCAGGCCCTTTTCTTCCTTTCCTCTTAGTTTTTGGACCATTTCTTGATTCTTTGGCATCAATTTTTAATTTTTTTGCACTAACCTTAGTTCCCAACTTCTCTGAACAAGACTCGTCATTCAGGACCTCAAATGACCTTTTCAAATGGGTCCTAGGACTTAAATATGTCTCTGCTCGGCTAGATGTTTTGCTCTCTGGTACAATGACAGCTGAAGCATCCAGACCATTAACTTCATTTTGACTGAGCTGATGTTTGCGATAACCTTCATCAATTAGTAGTTTATTTCTCTCTTCTAATCCAGACAAGCTCTCATCACTCCCTTCTAATATCTCACAAGACTCTAGTAATTTCTCACCAAAAAAATTAATTGGTCTTCTCAACTCTTTCTGCTCTTTTTCTGCAATATTTCTCAATTCATTCACAAACTTAAGCTGTGAATTCTCCTTGATAATTTTGACAGGCTTTTTAGGCTTTCTTGGAGCTCTTGCAGACTTCTTTGGCACAGATGGTAGCACAGCAGACACATTGAAGGACTTTTTATACATGTCATCAAGTCTGAATTTTGATCGCTGTGTTTTAACAAAAGCTGCTGCATCTTTACTACCAGGATTTTTAGCTTCTTTACTCACTGTTATTCGCTGACCAAGTCCACAATTTAAGTTCAGATGATATTCATCAAGAACAAGACAACTTGGTTTCTTTTTATTTCTCAGGAACTTACCAGAAATATGTTGGGATTGAAAACTCTGAGTAAATGATTCCACAGCTTCTTCAGTCAACACTGGCTTTTCTTTCAAAGGTGGAATGAACCTGTAAGAGATGTATTATCTTCTTCATTTTCTGCTAATAACATAATGTCTCAGTGAACTACCGGACTTAAGAACAATTTTTCCCTGTCTTTGTGGATTTATCATTAAAACATGCAGTTTTCAGGTATTTAATATCCGAAACAGTTGTGTTAGCCTTTCAGAATCTTACTTTACCTAAAAAACACACAGTTACATACAGTAAAGAGTTTGTGTAAAGCATGGGTGTCCAATTCTGAAAAACACAATGCAAGAACCATGTTTGATACACTTTTAGACTTTTTAAGAGAACTTAAAAAGTACAATTGATGGGTTGGGTTGGTTGAAGCATCTAGCAGATTGGGTGAAATAGAAGTTTGGCAAATTGGAGGCTGGAAGTTCTAAACGTCTTGAAAGCGTAGCAACAAGCTTTCTTTACCATCATCATATTCAAATTAACAGACCTTGCATAAGTATTATTATTATCATTATTATAAATAGGCTATAAGCCAGTAACTGATTAATAAATCCATAAAGTTCATTCTATGAAAGATCCTTTTAATTTCAGTTTGATATTGGTACCCCTTCCAATGCTCATCAAGACATGCTTTAAATGAGTTCAAGCTAGGAGCCTGGACCGCTTCCTTTGGTAAAGAATTCCATGGGTTCATAACTTTATGACCCAGAAAGTCTTTTCTAATCCTTGACACACATCTCTTCTTCAAAACCTTCTTGAACCAT
>JACTAT010000057.1:482174-531003 GCA_014526335.1 Chrysaora quinquecirrha | reverse complement strand
AACAATGGGACTCAAAAGTTATAAATATTGCAATTTCGCTAAAATATGATTTGACAACGAATATTGCTGTAAACGATGGTATGACTAATGGTGTAGAATGTACTATCAAAGCATTTGATTACCATTATCCACCATCCACCAGACCGAAGGTAATATGGGTATTATTTGATGATCAACAAATTGGCAAGAATCATCGAACAGAAAACCAATATCTTTATCATGAGCAAATTAACAAGACCTGGACACCTATTCTTGAAATTTCTATACATTTCAACATTTCCAACAGAGCACAAGTATACGTGTTGAGAAAGCAATTCCCATTGAGACCACCAGCAGCAAAAACAATTCATCGTTGCCAAGGTGACACAATAAAACAACTTGTGGTTGATTTTCCTTCTTCAACAAGAGAACATGCGCATTACGTTGGCCTAAGTAGAGTCACAAAATTAGCAAACTTATACATTTCCAATCTAAATGAACAGAAAATAGCAGCCAGTCAGAAAGTAAAAAATGAAATGCAAAGATTGAGGACTGATGCAAAATTACAAATCTGCCTTCATTCTCTCTATGAAAAAACATTAAAAGATACTGTTAAAATCATTTTCCACAATGTACGCTCTCTTCATATGCACATAAAAGATATAGCTGCAGATTACAATTTCAAAACTGCTGATATCTTAGCATTTGTTGAAACTGCACTTATTCCTGATGATTCCTCTAATGAATATGCATTAGATAACTTTGACTTGTACAGAAATGATTTCATATCTGAAAATATGCGCAGACCACCTTATGGAACAGCTCTTTATTTGCAAAGAAATATTAATTGCATAACATTTCCTTTTAATGCGAGCTGTTTTAATGTTGAAATCACAATCACCACAATTCAAAAATCTCTTATCAATATACATATTATTGCAATATATCGTTCACCTCTTCGCACAACATTAGCTGACCTTTTGCAAGCGCTTGATCATTTGCATGAGACATATTTGAATCAACAGCTTGCTGATCCTATTATCATTCTCGGAGATTTCAATGTCGACTTATCGAACGAATCTTTGGAAAAACGTCAGTTAACGGCAAACATAATACAAGATAAAGGTTATACCCAATTGATCACACAATACACTACAGACTACAGGAGCCAAATTGATCATGTATACACCAATGTTCCTTATTTGGTCGCATGCTCAGGAGTCCTAGAATCATATTATAGCGATCACAAGCCTCTGTTCACTTGCATTAAAAATCAATGAATAAATAGTACAAAATATATCGTATGGTACAACTGAAGTTCTTTGATGCTAATAATGCAAAATCATAATTAATACTTGAAGATCATTCAAATCCAAAATATTTCTTATGACTAACTGCGTAGAAAATCATACACTGATCATCCTATACATTCTACAATATGATACAACCATGATACAACTATTGACTATGATACAAATATTCGTCACTTATCAACTTACTCATATGAATAACTAATGTAAATCGTACATAAAAATTCAAAATATCTAAAAAAATACTAAGACAAAATGGCCATTATTTGGGGAGACGAAATCCGTCAAATCATGGAAATTATAATAATTCGCAAGGTAATTCACTTTTTCTCCTATCCTTCGACTTTCCCAAGTCGTCTTTTATAAAACGAAAACACTTTCGTTTTATAAAATAAAACTTGGCCAAGTCCATCCGTCACTTTATATGTCATATTTTTTTTCTCATTCATTGAATATGTAAAACATTTGTTTTTAAGTTTTTTTCTTTAACTTGAGAAATAATTTTTTTTCCAATTTTCCAGGGTTTCCATAAAGACAATAGTAAAACCCGTAAAACTGGGAGTTGGAGATATCAGCAACGTATTTTCTTCCAATCAGTCCTTGGTGAAAACAGAAGCAACGAATTCAATCATATCCAAGTTACTGCTTTTATCACAATCATGTTTTGACTACTATAACACTATAACTGAATCAGCAAATTGTGGTGAGAATGGCCAATAGCTGAGCGACTCCGACTCGCAATCTATGATTGCAAGTTTGATTCCCACTAAGGTCAAACCTGCCACGAAAAGTAAAAATGGTCGCCACGCCAACTCTCTCTAATGCCAGACAAAAGAATTCACGACGTGTGGTCACATCGAAAGGAAGGTCTGACATTAGTGCTACGCTATTCAGAGGATCCATTGTGCTTTGAACAGAAACCCATACCTTGCGAAGACAGCAACTCTATGTGCTCAACTAAGTAACGGACTAACTAACTAATTCATCTTCAATGAAAAATACAGCTGAATGCTTTATGAACAATTCATCAAAATATTTCAATTTTTGTATTTGCTTCTTATTATAATTCAGCTTATCTTATTGCTATTGACTGTAAGAATGTACTGTTACTCGATTTTTAGTTTTTGTAACAAACAGAAGAATATCTATTCACATGCCATCTGTGCAACAGGTTTTTATCCAAAACACAAAACCACGCTGAAGAAGAGCCATCAACAGCATTATCATCATCATTATCACCATCATCATCATCATCACCACCACCACCACCACCATCATCATCATCAACATCCTCATCATCATCATCCTCATCATCATAATCATCATCATCAGCATCATCGTCATCATCATCATCATCATAATCATCATAATAATCATCATCATCATCACGTTCATTCTCGATGTGCATGACGATTGTGTATACATGTAATAAACCAGTTTTTTTCACATGTTTTTCACATAGTTTTCAGCCTATTTTGGTGTGAAATTTTGAAAAAACTGTCACGTCACTTAAAATTTCTATTCTTTCAACAACCAATCAAATTGCGAATAGACAAGGCCAATACCACGGTCGAATATGGACAGCGGAGTTTCACGTAGAGGCCTATTCACCCTGGAGACGAGGTTGATACCGATAGTTCACATTAGTACTCACACTTTTCTTCATTTCAATTCAGTATTGACAAATTCTGCTGACTCAACGTTGCAAAGGAAAATCTTTCTACCAACACACAAATGCTTTCACAACTGGGTGTCTAACAATAAGCCCTTCCTTGCCATGCTCTTGCGTCATCATCATCATTACTTTCATCCGATATACATGACTATCGCGTCCTTTATCATTTCATTTTGACTCAGGCGCACATCTCTGTTCTTAATACGTTGAAACGAAGCAACAAAAATCGTCGACAACGCAAGCAACAAACTCTGTCATATTAGGCATTCCGATTTCATTTCAAATTCAAAATATGTTTCTACTACTATAAATAAATCAACAAATCCTTCTTTCATAAATAATACCGACAACTTTTTAGGAACATTTCTACAAAATAACTTCTTTATTTATGGACTTGCTTAGTATAATTATAACTCACTTTCTTTTACATTACTATTCACTCTAACAACGTATTATTCTTTAAATTAATTATTGTATCAAATACAGACTACTACATTTACTAAACAATATTAGTAAAAAATTTTTCTTTCCACAAACCTAACTAATTTTCGTTTTTCATTCCTATAGTATCAATTCAATGTTGATTATTTGCTGACCCTAATCAAATACTCATTACAGTATACCGGAGCAGGCATTTGCATATCGGGCATATACCATGTTTTGACAAAAAAATCAACAGGATAATAGGCAATTACAAACAAAAAATTATATGTTGCCCAATCTACGGGATATTTCTTCTATTAAGAACGATATATTTAGAGAAATCGTGGGGATTATTATATATTCTAACACCTCTACTCCCTAATGGAACCTAATACCTAAATACCACCTATTTAACCATATCTACAGAACCTAAAGTAAATAACTGTATGCAATTGTTTTTTTTAAACAAATAATAATATAATTTACTCTAAAGCTAACCAACAACAATCTTGCATAATTTCGTTGCCAACTATTAATTGCAAAAACAACAATTTTCAATAATTGATTACACATCTGTGACAACAGTCGCACAAGATTACTGCTTGTGATCGACTTCCAGTTTCAATAGATAAAGTTTTTGCTTCACCCCATACTTTGTTATCATCTATTACAACAACAATATATAAATTCCTCATCCCAGACCAATTTCTTCTATTTTTCAAAATAATCAGATTCAAAAAATGAAATTAGTATTACTATTATTCTAACTTGCAATAAATAACCCAGCCTTTACCTCCCTAATCTTAAGTCCTACTAATTTTAATTCTAAATAACTCTGATAACGTGATTCTAAATAACTTTGATGATGTGTACTTAATTATTACTCCGATTCAACTAATGCGAAATTGTCTATTATATTACTTGCAGCATCATAACTAATTTCAATAACCTTCATATTAAGAACTCCTTTTATAACCTCATCTTCTGTAACTTTGACTCTATCGAATTTCTTTCCAAAAATAAACTCTAAAGAATCATCAAAAGCCGTCATTTCCAAATTTCGTCCATCGGAGACTCTTTCCACAAGTATACAAACAGTGATTCTGGTTTTCAATTTGCTAACTCTTTGCAGCATATGGCACTCTTTACACTCAACAACACCAAGACTCCCCTCCACATCCACAGATTTTCGACATTTGAAACATATCTTGGATTTCTGACATCTCACCACACCTAACACATCCACAATTTCCTTTCTTAACCCCAACCCTTCTACAGCAGCAACTTCTCCTTCTATACCTTCTACCTCTTTTATTTCCCCAAATTCCACACTTAAACTTATATTTTCCGTTTTCCAATCCCTCCAAGCCTTTGCATCGCCAAACTCATAAGTCCTATTCAATCCAATCTCTTTTCCAGCATCACCCCAAAAAGATACTTTTACTGAACCTTCCTCGTCCGCTATAATTCCATCCACCCTAACCTTTTTCCCATATTTTGTCGTAACCATCTTCTCACCCGATAGAGCCACCACCTTTCCACTCACAGCAACTACTTGCCCCACAACCAAATCTTCTGCTTTATTACATTTTATCCTTAACAGCATCGGTACATTTTCAAAATCAACTGTTGTTTCCTCCAAAGAAGTCCCAGCCACAACAACCAAACTCTCTTCCATTTTGCTTTTATCAAGTATTACATTTTTTAACATCAAGCCAGTCTTTTCAACATACGCTTTCTGTAATATTTTCTTTTTGCTCAAATCAAAACAAACCCCTCTTACCAAGCCATCTTCTTTTTGCAAGAAAAACTCAACCCGTGGATTCGCAGATCGTTCAATGACTCTAAAATTATCAATGTATCCTTTCAAAGTCACCGTTTCTTTCGTTGTTTCTTTTTGCTACAAAAAATAAAAATCCCAATTAAACAACTTTCAAATAACTGTTAATCATGTTTATACCGAGATTCAAATACCTTTTACGAGCAAAACTTTTTCACAGATGCCCTTACTCTCTCCAGCACAGTAACACCACCTACATTTTATGCAACGACTTCCGAAAATGAACCTTTCTCCCCGTTACTAGTAGATTATCTTCCAGTCAATGTTGATTCAAATGCACAAATAAAAACAACAAATATAAAACACAGCCAAATTTTTGACCCACTTTCCTTCAATAATTCTCCATTCAATCATTAACGTCATATTCTTTTATCCCAATTTTAGCACCTTTTCACATTCGAGACAAATCTATTTAACTATTTTTACAAACCCTTTTTCCAATACCCATTCAATTGACTGTCTCTTAACTCGGCAACTGTTCACTCCTTCTCCCCATATTTACCCCTCCTACAAGAACTTTCCATTAATCTTTCTAACAAAAACCGAGTCTTTTCAAATTTCTCAAAACCAAAAACGCACCGAAGCTTCTAAACATTCTCAACAATCAACCAAATGAACATACTCACACAACATCATCATGCATTCATAAATTTTCAACAATTGAGATAAACAATCTCTTTATTTTCACGAAACCATAACCTTGTACTTATTAGTTTACTCACAAAACTCATGTTCATTACAAGCTGAGAAAACATACAAAATGACAAACCATACACATACCCCGTCACTACCATCACCCGAATAACAATAATTGCCACTCTTCATTTATACATACTTATAAATATTTATTGCCATAAATCATTCACTATTTTCATAAACAATTGTAATAAGTTAGAACTTACCGCCATAATTCCGTTACAAATTTGAACACCTTTTCTTCAAATTCCACTCTCCAGTTTCAAATCTAACAGCTTTGTAATCCTCGCTATCTTCGGTGATCCTGACTTGATAATTCTCTGAGCAGCAATGATTCTTCGTCTTAAACAGCGCGTTTTATACATTTCTCGACTTCACTAATAACACATTACATTTCCAATTCTCGTTTGCATATTATGATAATTTGCAATTAGATTTCCTAATCTTCTCCAAAAATATCTTATTGCACATCTTTACTTACCTAATCAACTACTATTTCCCTGTCTCAAGTTTCAATATTCCTCATCATCTCCATTCCACATCATATATTCAACTCATTTTCGTAGCTGATTTCCCGCAATTGCTAAACCTCGTCTTCATAATCATTTTTCGAATTACTATTTAATCATCTTTTGTTCATTAAAAATCTACCAAACCTCTCTTAAATGCCGAAATAAAAAAAATCACCCAAAATGTCTCTCATCATGCCATAAAGGCAACTAATTTCCATTAAGAATTATTTCTCGTTATACCAATCATAACTAAAACAAGACAACTTTCATTACTATTCCCGCCTTCCCCCTAACAACATCTAAACTCGTATTTTATTACTAACCATTAAACTAATTCCCACAACCCACTTCACCACCATCACCACCATCATAATCATCAACATCATCGTAACAAATACCACCACCATCATCATCATCACCATCATCATCATCTTCATCACCATTGTTACTGTTGTGACGAGATCCATGGAATAAAATAACCACTAAAATCACCACCACGAAGGTAATAATGATGATCATCGTCGTGATTTTCATGATGATGATGATCATCATCCACATCATCCTCATCATCATCGCCACCGTCCTCGTCCACATCATGGAAGGCTTGAGGCAGTTCGAAGAAATCGCATCACCACCAACACCACACCACCACAACCACCCCTACCACCATCACCACCACCACCACTACCACCACCATCGTCATCATCAGTATTGTCATCATCATCATCATCATTATCATTACCAATCATCATCATTACCGTCATCAATCTTATTCCTGTTGTAGTTAGGTCCAAGGAATAGGAATAGAATTAGATAACCACCTCCACAACCAGCGTCAGGATCTTCACGATGATTATCGTCATAATAATCATAAACGCCACCATTATCCACATAATCATTATCGTCCTGGTGCACAGCGACAAACCTCTTTCATCATTTGACCGAAATAGCCATCATTAACCAGAGTCATTCTTCGAACATGCCCATAGGGCCCCTATGTTTTATTTACACCACATTCTTGCAAAATCTTCAATATATCATTTTCATCCATCTTAATCAAAAAATCTAAGGCAGCTTATCCATTGTCCAGAAAGCTCTTAAAATATTGTTCAAGATTATTCTCAGCAAAAAATGGCATCATTGAATGCCGAGGGTCAGTGTTGTTGCTGCCGCCATCATTGATTACAATTGTGGATTTTATGCCGCAAAACTAATGTCACCAGAGAAAGTATCAGAGAAAGATCAAAGACTACAGACTTCGTCTGCACATCTTTGAAGTCTTGTCTTCTTAAAGTTAACAGGCTTTTTTTGGAAAGGGAAATCGAGAAGCGATATGGCAAATCTACATTTGCAAAGAATATGTGCACTTTGGGTTACATCCATGATTGCTTGATGACAAGGAATTCAACAATAGAAGAAACAGATGAAGAGTTTTTTGTTCAGAAGACATACCTCATCCATTTATTGAATTTGAAGATGCCTTTACAGATGTTGTTAGGATTAAAAGACCGTGGAATACAAGCTGACATCCACCTCGACACAAGAAACAATTAGCTGCTATTTTGATAAACTGGTGGAATATGGAATGCAGTTCATTTCAGTACTGAATAAGCTTAAACCTTACATTATTGATGTCACTGATGCTAGACCAGGGGTTGGCATCACCAATCATGACATATCTTACAGAATGGTCCAAGAAATTCGCATTGTTAATTATGATTATTACATCTGCATACATCTAGCTCCTGCAGACAGCAGTCAAAATGAGGTGTATCATATTCAAAGTTTTGTTGGTTAGTAAACCTTTTTGCTTGAATTACAAATCACTTGTATTACCTGATGCAAAGAAACTTTCATTGTGTTATTATTTCCATACATGATATCAATTCATTCATTATGACCTTCATTTTACTTTGAATAAGTTGCTTTTTGAATATTTTATATTCAATTATTTTGCTGTTTGAATGCAGAAACTGTGTCCACAATGCAGAATATTTGCTTTTTGTTTTTATAACTCTTTATATCACATATATGAAATAGTTGTTGCCTCAGAAGTGATTTTTCTGAAATCCAAAATCAAAGCACCTTCTACCTTTTAAATTTTTAAAGTTTCAGAATTTTCTTTCAAAAGATGCAATTGCAGATGGAATTTATATTAACTGGGAACATTGAAAGAAGCTGACGGGAATAAATGAAGAGACTTTATCATCTTAGAGAGTTGAAGATTTGGATAGGCATGACTAAGAGAGGATGAAGCACAATGCATTTAAGGTTTGTAACAAGGTATCCTCAAGAGTTGATGGAGAAGTTGCTCCTGGCGGTTTTCTAAAGGCTTTTCTTTCTGCTGATTCCAGTGAACTTTTTTTGGGGATAAAGGGTATCTAAGCAACTATATTGCAAATTCAGCCAAGAAAATCATAACATTGGTGATAACATTTGCATGTCAGTCAAACACTATCAAGGAGTGTTCCCAGTGGTTATAATCCAAAAGTGCAATTGAAAAATAGATTTGAGAAAAAGGAGATCTCCATGAAGAATGCAGAACAAATGGATGAGCTTTCAAAAAATTTACTGTAAATGGTAATCTTGTGGTATTGGCACTGGAAGTGCTGCATACAAAGAAACACTTAAAGATGTAAAAGCCAAGGAGAGGAAAGAGAATACAGCAAGTGAGAACATTATCAAAACAGAAGATATTTTGGAGAAAAATGTCAATATGGAGCCCAAAGTCCGCAAAATATTAGTGTCCGCATTTTAGACCTGAGCCCTGAAACTTTAAAACAATCTATTATCACAGTCACATTATTTCCAAATGAAAACAGGAAGGACTTGGGCATTGTTCTCCCAAAGTCTTCTCTTTCTGGCCAGGAAATCGAAGGAAAAGACAAATGTCTATTTCCATCAACCAAAGTGTTCCAATATTCGATACAGTTGTAAGAGACATCTCAAATTGATAAGCAAGATCTTGATGTGAAACATTAAGTCTGAGCTTAATCAAAACTAAAACAAGTTCTTGAAACTTGCTCAGAGGTAAGGATTTTCCCTTGACATGTGGAGACACAAAATCAAAAGTATTCTTTAAAATCTCAAATGATTGGAGACCAGTATAAATTTTAACCAGTATAAAACTTCTGAGACAGTCGAGTTGTCGGTAGTAAATGTGTTACTGATGGGCTCCTTGGCTCATTTTATTTATTCATCTTAACTGCCAATTTATTGAAACAGTCATGTTTTCTCTTCTAAGCAGCTTTCTGGGCTCGTTGTTGCTTTGCCTTTAGCTCTCTTTCTTCTTCTGTTTTCTTTGCGTGGCCAACATGCTGAGTTGGTACCCAGTGGTCATTATGTCTATCCCAGTCTTTCGCAGATTCTCCTGACTTGAACTGTTTACCACAGACACAATTATTATCAAGAATTTTTGGAATTAGACACTCTATGCTGATTGCAGAAACCTACTTTCTTTTCTGTTTAGCTGTTAGCGCCTGCATCAGCTTTCCTTGTTTTGTAGCCACTTTTGGAACTCTATAAGATCTTACTCCCTTATGTCTACTATTTTTATTTGAGCAACCTACCATCAAACAAAGGACAATTTTAAATTTTATAAAACTAATCACAAATGATTCAACTTGCCACAGCCTCAATGGTACACAAATATTGTGAACCATAGATTTTGAGCAAATCTTCGAAAGAAATTCATGTACACTTACGTTCGATAAGTATTGCACCACCTTTCTCAAAATGGCGGACGCAGTGTAAAAAACTAGGAGCTAGGCCCTAATTTAAATTGCTACATAACCTAGGAAACAAAACTAAACAATTTAAATTTTTGGCGGGAAATCATGCTCACGCCATCCCTTTCATCATCATCATCATCAGAAACATATATCGTACTATGTACATCATGTATACGGAGAATATAAGATTATAAAAAATAAAAAATATAGATAGAAAGACATGAGAGTGGGTGTTTCCTGCAAAGTATAAAGTAAAAAAAAAAAAGTTACACAAAGCGAAGCTTTGTGACGTCTTTCCATTTCGCTCTATCCTTAGCGATGGTACACGCTTCTTCCCATGTCATTCCAGTAGCAGATATCTTTTTCTTCATCATTGATAGCCACGTTGTTGCTGGTCTACCACGTGGCTTCTGCCTTGGTCGTTGAGCATACTCAAAAGCCTGCCTAGCTGGTGTGTCATCTGGCAGACGAACCAGATGTCCGAACCAGCTTAGCTGTCTTCTGTGTATGATCCTCGACCATGGCTCTGCCTTAGTGGAAGAGTACAGCTCCTCGGTACTGATTGTATTTGGCCATCTGATGTTTAAAACAGCTGTTCTTAATAGCCTTCGGTGAAAACTGTCAATGCTTGCTGTACTTGTCGCAGTTAGTGTCCACAGTTCACAATTATACAGGAACACACTACTAACATAGCATTCAAAAGCTCTAATTTTGACTGTGTTCGAGACTTTACCATAGAAGGTCTTTTTAGCGGTGTTTATTGCGTTAATGGCTAGTCCTTTCCTTCGATTAATATCTGATTCAGTATCGAGCAGCGATCCAAGTAGTTTGCATTTTTTCCATGCGTCATTTCCTGATCGTTTTATTTCATAGTATTCGGTTTTTTGTTCGTTAAGTATTAGATCTTTTTTGCTGAGTACTGTTGGTAGTGAATTTTTTGCATTTTCTATGATAATCGGGTTTGTTGTTACTACAGATATATCGTCAGCATATTGGAGGTCAGCATTAAATTCATCAGATGAGATCGTTGGTAAAGTTCTCGATTCGTTTTGATTTTCTTGTTCATTCAAAGCACATGCCAGATAGAAAGTGAATTCGTTAGCACTTAAGCCATCTCCTTGTGGTACCCCTGTGTTGGTTGCGAAAGTTTTACTAGCTGATTGACCGCATCGTACTTCAAGTTCTGTGTTTAACATTAAACTTATCATCCCTTTATCAAAACAAAAAAATTTTTAAGGAAATATTATCAGGAAAACTTAGAAAATGACCGAAAACAAACATGACAAAAACAAGAGAATTAAGTTTTGAAGAAAGAGTAGCCGTAAAATATTTAAGAGAAATCGGTTTGTCTTATCGAAAAATTGGTCAAAGATTAAACTGCCACCACACAACTGCTCTCAGAATTTACCAAAACATTATTTCAAGTGGTTCTCTGGAGAAAAAACGAAGAAGTGGACGCCCTCCAAAAAATGACTTAAGGGGGGAGAGAATAATTTGTCGTGCGGTCCGAAAGCTGAGATTCAACACCCTAAAAGATATTGCATCAGATCTGCGGAAAGGCGAGCAACATAGAAATATCACAAAATACTTAGTACGAAAAATCCTCCACAAATACAAGTACCAAAGTCTAAAAAGAAAAAGAAAACCTTTTGTCTCCTTGAGAAATCGTCGCCGTCGCCTTCAGTGGGTGGAGGCACATAAGCAATGGTCAGTTGAAGACTGGAAAAATGTCGTTTTTTCAGACGAGTGTCGATTTGGTTTGAAAAACGATTCGAGGACATTGCGAGTTTGGAGGCAAACCTCTGAAGCCAGTAATCCCGAATTTTTCCAGCCAACATTCAAGAACGCCATCTCTGTTATGTTTTGGGGTTGCATTGGGCCTAATGGGGTTGGTAAACTTGTGATCTGTAGTGATAAAATGAATGCCGCACGCTATGTATCTCTACTCCAAAATAATCTCAACCAAAGTTTTTCTGATATCTTTGGGGACGTAGAGAGGCAGATCATCTTCCAGCAGGATAATGCACCACCTCACAGAGCCGCTGTGACCCAGAATTTTTTCAGACAGGAGTCGATAAATCTTCTTCCTTGGCCTGCCCAGAGTCCAGATCTTAATGTCATTGAAAATGTTTGGTTATTTATGAAAAATCAGCTGAATAACCATCCATCTGGTCCACCAACAACCAAAGATGCCTTGATCCATCGTGTCGAGCAAGTCTGGAGTGAAATTCCACAAGATTATTTGAAAAAACTTTACTAGTCGATTCCAAGACGGCTCACAGCTGTGAAAACTTCTCATGGTTATCCGACGAAGTACTGATCAAAACTTTTGTTAGAATGAAATAACTTGTAAAATTTTAAATCTTTTCGAATAATACATGCTTGCTCTCTTATTGGTAGAAATTTCACTTCCGACTTCTTGTGATTTGCTGTTAAATCTCTCTCATACAGTTTACGCATGCCCTTCCATCTGATTGTCCGCCATTACTATTTTGAGAAAGGTGGTGCAATACTTATGGAACGTAAGTGTATTTTCTGGGTTTGCTTGGTCTCATCAATCACAGGGTCTAGAGTCCATTTCCAACATGACTGTTCATCGTGTTTTTGGTGCTAAAATGTCTATAAGCCACTTCAAGTTTCTCCTGGGCCATCTGTCATTGGGCAATGAAAGTGCTAATCCTGAAAGATGGTGGGGTGCTAGATTTACAGCATTGCATATGATTTTTGAAATTTTCAATGAAAATTGCTCCAAAACCATGGTCCCCATGATTATATTTGCTTGGATGAAACCCTGTATCCGATTAGACATCAAATAAATTTCAAGCAGTAACCCAAATATTTCAGCTGAATATGGAACTCTATTCAAATTAATAAATGATGCTAGTACCAGGCGTTGGTTTACTTAGGCAAGCCTGTAGCGTAAGCTGGTCCTTATTATATCATTGCAACAAACAATTATATGTGAAGAATTTGGTTGAAATTTTGGTTGAAACTATGTTCTCCTGAAAAGGTCGAAATATGTAGATGGATTGATTATATATGCTAATCCAATGTGAAAAATGACTGCCGGCAATAAACATCACTTCTGTTGGGACCATAGCAAGGCATATGGTTGGAATTCCTGATGAGCTTAAGTCAACTAAAGATTGCAGCCTGATAGCGGCTACAATGTTTGGTTTTATCAACAACACCTCCATCACTTGCAGTTCCTGAAGATAATGGCTAGAAGAAACCAGTCATTATCAAGCCTTATGACTTCAGCTAAGGTGAAGCAGATGTTATAGATCTAAGGGTATTTGGCTCTGATACATCCAAATCGTAGTCAAGACGCCCTTTCCATTCTCTCTTTTGCATTCTACAACCTCCAACAATTGATTGGTTTTTTTTCTTTGTTCAGAATAACTCCAAGGAAGATGTGTCCCCTTTCAATTTTTGACTATGACATTCGAAACATGTAAGTTTGATAAACGTTTTACTTTCATATCTTTACCTATTTTTTGGGTAGATACATGCTGCGGGTGATTTTCACTTGTAACACAGGCATAATCCTCTTTAAAGTAAATCTACAGATATAAAAGTGGTGAACGCCAAGTGCCTTGGCAGTCTATAAATAAACTACTGTTTATTGGTAATGGATAATAAACTTCTGTTGTTGTGCAGGAGGAAAAATCTTTGCTGTGAGTAGTTACCATTCAATTTCAAAGCAATTGAATACGCTATTTTTAAAACCCATAGCCTCAGCTCCCTTGATTTACTTAAATACAATAATTATATGCAGTATGATAGCCTAGATAACCAGAAAAGTTGACAAAAATCTTGTGCTGATTATATATAGATGAATTTTCACCTTATTCCACCTCTGTTCCTTACTGAGCAGTACACACAAGTGGAAAGGCACACCACCTTCTTTGTGGTTTTCCAGTGAGCAAACCCACTGGATAACTTCAGCTGTCGTGATTTCTTCAAAAGCCTTCACAACAGCAGCAGCAAATGATTGCAAGTTGAAAACTTCAGTTTTTTGCATGGCTGAATGTGATGAGATCAACTTTCATTTCTTAATCCCTACAAAGATTGGATTGATTCTGTGCATTTGCCTTGATTTATTCTCTTTAACTCTTTAGCTACCCAATTGTTGTTTTTGATTTCGCCGCATGCAATTGAGATCGGGTCCCTGCACTAAAACTGGTTCTGCTTCAAAAGATTAAGACATAAAATAACAAAACTATACATTTTTTAAATCCTCAGTAAAAGAGCAATAAAATGATGTAAGTTCTACCTGGATATAATTGATAGTGTTCACTTAAAAATAAATTGCTTACTTAGGGGTCTATTGGGCCTAGCCATCGTCTTTGCCTTACTGTTATCCACGATATTTTTTCCATAAATGATTCCTTGGTCCTCTAAGTGAGCAAAAAGCTTTCATATGAATAAAATAATCTTTTGCTATCGTTTTCGTAGCATATCGATACATAAAAACGACGAGTTTCTCTTCGACAAAAAATTTTGAAAAATGGCGGCCATTTTGACACTTTTCTGAAAATTCAAAACACCATTTCTCCGTAATGCTTCAAGTAAAGACCTTGAAAACTTCAATAAAGCCTCGCTATGATAAGACTGACCTATGGTGCAAATTTCAGTCTTCTATCTACAATATGGACCACAGAATTCCGGAAAGTATGCTAGGGGGTCATTAATGACCCCCAATGTAGCTAAAGAGTTAACTCCATAATTAATTTCTCTAATAAAATAGTGAATTTTCAATTTTTAAAGTAACCAGCATTTCATAGCCTCTATTTAATTTCCTTTATAGAGAAAAATGTCTTAGTCAAGTACACCTTAATTTTATAGTGATTATACCTAATTTTTGCAGGAAATGCACTATTTAAGAAACAATGCCTCTAGACATAGGAAGAATTATTCCCAATTTTTGTAACACAACAGAGAGTTGCATACCCTTTTCCAGTTTTAAAAAGACACTTACTAGAATGAATGTTGCACGTAAATGAAGTTCTGAAGAGATAAACTGAAACACAGAAATGTTTAAAACTGCTTTACAACATCACATTTTCTTAAATTTCACTCTTCTGTGTTTTTTCTATAGGGCTTTCCCAACACATGTATCATGTATTATCGACATTATGTATTTTACTTTTATCAATACTCGTAGATAGCATCATATTTTATATTTACTCTCTTTTAGACATGGAGGAATATTTAAACTGGTGCTAAACTGAATTTGACAATTCTGGCGTCAAATACACCATTTTTTCGATTGTAACTATCATCATTGAAATCATAACATCCTAAATGCAATCATGATCAATCATTTAATTTCAATTAGCCCCTTCCAAGAAAAGTATTGTACAAGGACTGCCAAATGTAGTTGGAATGCCCTAGATTTTTGTATTATTCACTGAATTTGCTCTTCTATCTGGCATTTTCACCACTCAAACAATGTTGAGACGATTGAAAATTCTGTTAGCAGTCGTGCACAATCAAAATTAGCATTCAGACCTAGGCAATATTGTTCATGGGGGAAGGGGAGGTGATATGATAGCAGACAGTAGCCAACAGTAGACTTTGGTTTTAGCATAGGCGTTCCAACACTTTTGGCAGCAGTTGTATGTATAACTGGAGGCTTTAATTTTATTGTCAAGAATATGAACAGTTACAAATGAAGCTCTGCTCTTGCTGTTCATATAGTTTGTCATAATTAAATGAATCTTTTCTTAAAGCTTGGAAAGTTGGAGTGTCACAGCAAGGTACTTCAGACCTATCTGTAAATTTTTTTGTTAATCAAATTGTAAACTAAAGTGAGTATGAAGCTTCTAAAAGGTCCCTGTTAAAAGCCCCATCTGTAGCCGAAGAATCAGAAGGAAGGGAAAGCGAAAAGGCAGTGACACCATGGCACCATAAAATGGATGTCAGATGTGAAATACAAAGACAAAGTCGATATACTATGCATTAATAGGTTGATATACTATTGCATTGAATAGTCAATTTGATGAAATACCATTACGTTAGACACCATTTAAAGGAAGGGAATCTTTGTGATTTATAATCAATGGCAGAGTTACATTTTGTGCTCGTTGCTACTCCAACTCAGTTCCTGATGAAATTAGAAGCTTGACCAGGAAAAATAGCATAGAAAGTGATGCAGAAAAGATAAAACAAGATTGCTTTCTTACTCTTAGAAGAGGAAAACAAGTGATCATCAGCTATGAAAATAAGGAACAACAGTCTACATCTACATCTATTTTAATACTTTGCAAAACCAATTGGCATTACTGCAAAGGGGTCACTGACCCAAAAGTAAAATTTAAGTAAAAATCTAAAATTCTTATTTACAAAAGTCTCTTAAATACATAATCTAATTGAAATAAATAAGATCTAACTTGAAGGAATCCTTGATTGTTCTAGCGAAAAATTGTTTTGATAAGATTCAGTCCTACATTGCATATGTACAAAGCTAGTAAAGTCGGTATTGTTTTGTCTCGTATTCTAGGTCTCTTTTGTTACATAACTTGGAAGTTTTACCACTGAATCGTTTTTTACAATATCCCTGAATAATGTCAAACATGCTTGCTCCCTCCTCTCCTTGAGCGAAGGCAAGTTAGTCTCTTCTAATTTGGCAGTCATGCAGCCTGGCTGACATTCCTTGAAATTCGTTGCAAATCTTATCGATCTTCTTTGAACTTTTCTATGACTCAACTTGATTAATCATGTAGGGGTCCCATACAGTGGATGAATATTCTAATATGGGATGCACAAGTGTTTTGTAAGCTTGAATTTTAATCTCTTGTGGGCAGTGTTTAAGATTAGGCTTCAAGAAACCAAGTGCTCTATTGGCTTTACCAACTATATTTTCAATATGATGTCTCCAATATAGATCACTTGCTATAGTCACCCCTACAACGTGTTTCACTGTTGTTTTCTTGGATCCATATTATCGTGGAGGAGAAAGAGTTGAATCAAGTGTGTTTGCTATCATTCAGGCCTCGATACTTTAAGATCCATAACACCAGGTACCTTTCTTAAACTCGAATTTAAATAGGCCTACG
This sequence comes from Chrysaora quinquecirrha, assembly GCA_014526335.1. Taxonomy (NCBI): domain Eukaryota; kingdom Metazoa; phylum Cnidaria; class Scyphozoa; order Semaeostomeae; family Pelagiidae; genus Chrysaora; species Chrysaora quinquecirrha. The sequence goes on along the minus strand of JACTAT010000057.1, from coordinate 513,776 downwards.
ACTCATGTTTTGTTTGCTTTTAAAGGACCATTCATTTTCGAAGTAATGAAAGCCATTCCAGAGGCTTGAAGCCTGTCAACTTTTTTGAGCTGGATGGGTAAAAACTGTGTCTTATCATAGAGCTCAAAGATCAGTAGTTTTCAAGACAGATGTAAGAACCTCACAAAAGTAAATGATACTCCAAACCCTGCATGCCTAGTGACTGATTTCAGTGGTGCTGTTTTGACTGCACTGTGTGCTTGTATGGCAGGGTAAGTTACTTTAGTTTTCATCGTTATTCTACATCAGGTATTATTTGAGGATTTACAGTAAGTGCAATTCTTGTCATCATTTACAACTTTCAAAGCAGAAAACCCAGCTAGATTTTTTTTTATTCTGAAAGTGTTTTGTTTCTTTTTTAGGGCTTCTATTTCACTATGAAGTACTTTATTGAAGAAATTTTGTGACGTGTCTTGATGGGTTGATACCAATTTAATCTCTTTTCTTCAGATAAGTTGATTTCTCCTATTATATTTTGCATTGCTTCTGTGAATGACTCTGTTATCTGGAATGCATCATTTGCATTGTCAGTTTGGCCTACTGATACATCTCAATCTCTTTCTTCAAAACTGTTTTGGAGGTCTCCATCTTCGAAAAATAACCTGTTCTTTGTTTTTTGATTGCCAGCCACATGCTTTCTCTTTAAAGGTGAGCCCCAATGTCTGACTTATCTCTCCAATTTCTTTTTTTGTACTTCTTGACTTTCAGGCTTGTGTGGCAAATGCATTGGGCATATTCTGGGTGAAGAATATCTCTGCTTGGTAGACCTATTTCAAAATAAATGTGATTCAATTTTACTTGCTATAATGCCAGTAAAAATACTTAGTTTGATTGGGGAAAGGGAAAATGTGACCAAATTTCTTCTTACCTCCAGACCAACCAGAAGCAGTATCAGGGTTGAATTCTTTTGTCCAAATCTTGAATCTCAGGAATTATACTTCATCACTGTAATGCAGTTAAGCAGAGAATGTGGAAAAATTGAATTGAATTGAAGGCTGAAGTGAATGGAATCATATTTTATGTTTGCCTCGCTGGTAATCAAAGTAGGTAGATATCAATACATGATGTAATATTATATTCCCTCACCTGACACAAAATGTTGAGAACAAATTGTTCTGGAGTCTGGTGGACTATAAATTGACTTACCAGCACTGTCTTAATGACTAGCACTTAACGATAGGTCTCGACCATCTGGTAGGAAGTTTCATGACATATCTTTCTCTATTGAATTCAAAACCATCCTTAAATCGTTCATCAACATGATTTCCTTCTCGTATTCCAACACTGTCGAAATCCCATTATTTTTGAACTTGTTCTGTAACATCATTTCCTTCTTTCAAGAACATTAATGATACTAGAAATTCTTTCAGATTCTTTTGCCTCTGTTGGCCCTAACAATGTCCAGCCTAACTTTGTTTCCTCAGCCACAGGTTCTCTTTGATTTCCCCATGCCATTTTTCCTGCTCTTATTTTGTTTAAATCTTCTAAGCCATTAGATCAACCTCAAGGTTTTCATTCTCTGGTACCTCTGGAACTCTAGATCTCTTAAATGACTCTATTTCTCTTTGATAACACTTGGTCTTATATTTCTCACAGTTATAAGCTTATTAAGTGTTGCAACCTCAGTAGTGAATTGGAACCGTCCCTTAACATCTTTTATCTGCAATGTGTAAATGCCACAGCTGTGTGATTGGACTGTATCAAGAATCTTTCTTTCATAATGTATCGGCTTTCCCCCAAGCTTATTTGCGAATGATCCTTCCATATAGGTTCTCTCAAATCCTGTATCAAGAAGCATTTTGCACCTCACTGCTGGCTTTACTCGTATGTTCACAAGAGCTTGCACTGTCTGATATGCAATAGATACTTTGACTGTAACATGCAGACTTGCTGTATACTCTTCTTTTCTGGAAAGTGAAACATGATGGCCTGTTTTTTACACTTGCTGCATTCTCAATTATCTTCACAATCTTTAATCTAGTGACCTTTTCTCAAACATTGGAAACATCTTTTGTACTTAATGACAATCTTCTTTCTTTCTTTTACTTCAGTAATCTTATTACAATCTCTGCTCTCGTATGGAAAAGATTTACCTCTACTGAACTGTTTTGATACTTCCTTGTTATTTGGGTTTGGCTCATCTACCCCTCCTATCAACAGTTCTTGCCAGAATGCTTCCAAAAATTCTCCCATAGACCATTCTTGGTGAATATTTTTGCCCTTTTTTATTGAGATCACGATGTCTCTGGGTAACTTTTGCATTAAGTCAGGCAAAATTGCTACTGCATTACCACTTTTAATTCCTAAAACTGAAAGAGCCATATAATGAGTATCAACTTCATCATAGAATTTTCTTAACTTGCTTAATTCTATTCCATTATAGACTGGTTCAACTGCCTTGACTGTTGCAATATGGGAACTTTTCAGCACAGTTTGCTGCCCATATCTCTTTTTCAATGCATCTATAGCAGATTTAGAGTTTTGGTCTCAAATAAGCAAACGTGCAACAACATTGGCAGCGGGCTTACTTAGTAACCATTTTCGGAGGTATTGCATTTTATGTTCGTTTGCTAAATTGGGGTTTTGGTCAATACTTCTTTTGCAGAGATCCTAAAACAGGATCCATTTCATTGATTCTCCATTGAAACCATTCATTTATATTTTTGGCAGCTCAATGAAACTATCCACAATAGTAGGCCCATTTCTCTCTTCATGTACTGCATTCTTAACATTTGCCATTATATTAATATTTCCAAATCCTGGAAATTCCTGCCTAGCTATTCCTTGCTGTGGCATTACCTGCATTCCATAGTCCTCAATTCTTTGATCCATGACTCCTTGCCCTTAAATTATCCTGTGTTGCACTTCCTGGTCGAAATAGGGCTAAGATTCTGCCACATTAGCCATGAATTCTAAATTACTTGGGTTTCTTCCAAAATTTCCAAGGTATGAATAAAAAGCATCATGATAAAAAGCTCATGACAAAACTGGAGGGGCTTTATTCCTTTCTGTGGACTTTTGCTTTTCAATTTCATTGACTTTTGCAATCAGAAGGTTCAACGAGGGTCATATGTTCTACTAAATTTAAGTTCTATTAACAAATCCTTCTTTTACTTTAGAATTTTGAAAAATTCTTGAATGGCCTTATCTTATACTTTAATTTCTTGAAAACTTGGTTCTATCTCATATTTTATCTGAATCAGTTTATTTACAGTTACCTGATTGTTTCTTCTACTTTTAATGAGACTTTCTATTTCTTCCAGTGATTTGGTGATAATATCTCTGAAGATATCTCTTTCCTCTTGTTTTCTTTTACTAATTCGATTTCTTCCTTATCTCAAGCAAGTGCAGTTTCAACACTCCCTCTTGCACGCCCTTGGTCCTGGTTTCTTTCACTTTCATCTTGATCTTCTCCAAGCCTGTGTGAAGCCTGAGGTGGCAGTTGTCATAAAATTATCTAAGACCGTGCCGGATAAAAGACAAAGACACAAAGAAAACACTAAGGCTTCTTTAGGAATGTAAATCAATAATACAACTCTAGAACTTTAAACTTTCAACACAGGTCACAACTTTAGATTCGAACAATTACATACCATAACACAGCGGAAATAGTTTGTCAAAAGAATTAGTCAAAACTGTCAATCATATAAAATAAATGCTTCAATATTTCCGACAATACTCTCCATGATCCTATCATCTCAAAGGAGTCTGAAAAAATCGTGTAGAGACACCACTCTGAAATTAGCAGGTGGGTCACTGAATCTTTTACCATGAAATGTTGTGTCTTTTTTTGGAAGATCTTTGGTCCACAAACGATATGCTCTTGAAATCTCCTTTCCTTTAGTTTTAGTTGTACTTTCCACACTTTCATCCACCTCATATTAATCTTTTTCTGCTGTGTCATCCTAAAGAATTTCAACAGAATTTGCAGTTCAGTCGTCATGTAAGCTTGGCATTTCCTGGCTGAAATCTTCATCAGATACGTTCTCTAGGTTATACATTTTGGAATCATTTTCTGCCCCTAAAATGCACTGTATAACTTCCTGAGATGTGTACCTTATCTTAGTTCTTTTTCCATGTTATTAAATCTAGAATGTTGTTGAGAACATATTTTGCAATAAGAAAGCTAAATGGAAAGTATTGAAGTCTAGGATGAGAAAAAATTCAAATAAAAAATCTGCGCTTTCTTTTATTCGATCATGATTTTTACTTCATGGTTTGCTAATTCTGAAAACTGAACAATTTCTAAAGAGAGGAAGAAATTGTCAACTACATACCATTTAAAACGAAAATAGCATCTGCCATAGAGCATCCATGTGGACGTGGCATCAGCATATAACAATATGATGCTCTGAACCTACTACTTCATGTAAGCTACATAAATTTGGTATATCTAGACCAGCTATACAGCTGACCAATACCGAATTAGTTTCCAAACAAAACCACACAAAAAAGGGTTAATTTGGATTCAAAGCAATTTAAGAGAGTTGAAGGAGACAGCGAATCCTCAAAACCTGTTCTTGTCTATCAAGCAAGTTTCTCCAAAATATACATAGTTCCTTTAAAGCATCAAAGGTACCTGAATTTCGCAACATTTCAACAAATAACATCAAGGAATGGCAAAGATATAATAGCATACCCAATAGCATATCTCTTCAATCTATTGTTAAAAACTGTGACTTCTACAAACTAAAAAAACATAGCAAAGGTCCTCCCTTTGTATAAATCTGAGAGTAGTTTAGTTTTAACAACTGCCATCCAATTTTCACATAACAAGTATTATTAAGGGAAATTTAAAGAGCAGTACATAACCAGCAATATGATAACTTGGAAAATGATAACCTGTTATTGCAGTACCAGGTTCGCTTCAGGAAGAAGGCTGGACAACTCAAGCAGTTGCTAGTTACAGAAACTATATTAGAAAGAAAACTAGCCCATGCCCGTCTCTGACCACTGCCTTGCAAGGACCTCTGCCTCAAGGACCTCCGCCTTTCAAGGACTATGTATTTAAGTTTTTGAGCAAAGTCATTCCATGTTCCTTTTCCATACTCCTGTCCCTGCATTTTTTTCTTGTCTTGAGTCTTTGTCCTTGGGCCTAGCTTAGGGTCCTATTTCCTGGTGCTAATCAAGCTCCAGTTCTTTTGTTCCTTTCCAAGGTTTCTTAGTCCATCATGATGTTCTTAAGTTTCAAATAAGTGAGTGTACAGCAGACCTATAGTGTGTTCCGTAGTCCGGACATTATTCATGGTTTTCAGTCCCCTTGGTCCTGTTCTTCAGTCTTGTTATTCTTCATGTTCCTTATTCTTCCTTAATCTTGTTGCTCAGTGCTGTTATTGTTCATATGCCTTAGTCCTGAAATAAGTATAGTCCGCAGTCCTGTTCCTTGGCCCTGTTCCTCTAATTTTGCTATTGTTAATTTTCTTTAGTCCTGAAATTATTCTCTGCATTCAGTCCTGTTCATGGGTTCTGTTCCTCAGCCTTGTTGTTCCTTAGTCCTGAAATTAGTCATGGCCTTTAGTCCTGTTCCTGTGTCCATGTTATTGTTCTTGTTGTTTAGTCCTGAAATTATTGATGCCCTGAAATCCTGTTTGTGAGTCCTGCTCCTCAGTCATGTAATTTTTCCAGATCTTGAGCCCTGTTCCTTGGTCTCATCCTCAGTCATGTTATTGTTTAGAATGAGATATTCGTCCCATTCCTAGCCCCTGTTCCTCAGTCTTGTTATTGTGCATGTTCCTTAGCCCTGAAATTAGTCATGGTCTTTAGGCCCCGTTTACACTCTATCGGATCACTTTTTGATCCGCAACAAAAAGTGTTCCCAGTATGAAAACATGTTCTCTTTGCCTTTCCGTTTACACTGTACTGGATCACTTTTTGTTTGCTAAATCAAGCATGCGCAATGTTACATCTCATCAACAGCAACAACAAGGCCTAACTTTTTTGGCACCAGAAGGTCACGTTTGTGATTTTGCATTAGCAAGTAAGAGATAATGGCAAAAACAAATAAAAAACAGACGCCTGTTACGAATAACAACGTGGACGATGAAAAAAACTTTACATGGATTGAGGAAGAGATAGCTCTCCTGCTTCGAGTCGTTCTCGAATACAAAACCAGTAAAGCTGCTGCTGGGATTGACTGGGAAACAGTCAAGTCCAAATACGAGGACATAACAATTGCATTTCAAAACAACCATCCAACGAAGGAGGCAACTGTAAACAGCAAAGAATTCCCTCATTGCGAAGACCCCAAAACAATCGGAAAAGGCAGAATTGTTCCAAAACTCAAGAGAATCAAGGCAGGTTTTCGCAAAGCCATTGATTCAAAACGCAAAAGTGGTGGAGGGCGAGTTGTTATGGCATTGTATGACGAATGTATGGAAATATGGGGTGGTTCCCCTGCAGTTGAAAGTTTTGTTGGAGGGTTAGAAAGTTCAGTGACACTTCTTGAGTCTGACAATAGCCCAAATAGCTCCAAGACAATAGAAAGTTCTCTGGATGATGATTCTCTACTTTGTATGCCTGAAAAAAAGCAAGTTGCAGAGCAGTCAGACAAGAAAGTGACAGATGACAATAATGTCCCACTTTATCAAGATGCTGCTGCTAAAACTGCTAAAAAAAGGAGTGAAATGGTTCAGTTTCTCAAGGAAAGATGAAAAGCTGACAAAAAGATTGTCGACAGATGCACAGCTTGTAGATATTGCAAAAGATGATGTTGCCATCAAGAAAAAAGCATATGAACGTCTGGATACAGTTACTGAGAAATATGACATGCATATGAAAGCTATTGCAGACAACATGACTGCACTAACATCTGCTGTGACTAATGGTTTCCAGTTATTGCAAGGCTTTATGCAGCATGCCAACTCCAGTCAACAACCAGGTCAAGAACCACACAATGTTCATCAAGGGATGACTTTCTATAGAAATCAACCTTCTAACAGTGGATATCATCAACCACAACAAACTTTCAGACAATTTTTAGACAATGACGATCAAAGAAATTAAAAGATATATTTAGGAACAAGTTTTTAAGTAACAAGGGACATAGTAAAAAGTAACAAAACTTGTAACAAGCAACAAAACAAAATGGTTCGTTTCTTCAGTAGTTAGCTAGAAATCAATTTATCAAATCAAAATATTTGACAAAAACATTTCTGATATTCTTTCCTCCATTTTCATCATTCTTTGTTGGTGTGTAAATATTACGTCTAGCAATCTCAGGCTGGCTTTGTTTTCCATTTTGAACTGCAGCTGTTATTGTATCATTTCCAATGTCTTCATTTTGTTGCTCACAAAAATTATGCAGTACAAAGCAGCTAAGAATCACATAGGGCAGGTCATAAAGATTTATATCCATTTCTCGTCTGAGTGCTCCAAAACGTGCTTTCAGTCTACCCAATGCACATTCAATAACAATACGACCAGATGATAATTGCCATCCAAAGTATTCCTCCTTTACATTGGTGCCAGCAGAAGCAAACTCTTTCATTAAGAATGGCAGCAGTGGGTAGGCAGGGTCACCAAGTAGGCATACTGGAACTGCAATTTCACCCTCTAAAATTTCTCTTGGGCACTGAGGTATATCTCCATCTCTAAGCATCTTATTGATTGAAGAGTTGGCAAATATTCGTGCATCATGCACACTTCCATGCCATTTAACAACTACATCTGTAAAACAGTATTTGTAGTCACAGGTAGCTTGTACATTAAATGAGTATCTGTTCTTTCAATTTAAAAAGTCAGTGGGTTTTTCGGAGGGTGTTTTAATAAAGATATGAGATCCATCTATGGCTCCAATGCATTGTGGAAACCGGTGTTTTTCTTTGAATTTTTCAGCTAAAAATTTCACTTCTTCTTCTGTGGTAGGCAACTTGATATACTTCAGCCCTAGCTCATTTACTATCACTAAGGAAACTTTTCTTACTATTTTAGAAACTGCAGCTCTGGAAATGCCAAAGGCATTGGCAGTTTTGCGATAACAACCTTCATCTACAAGATAGTAAAGAGTAACTGCAACTTGCTTGCTTACAGAAATGGGTACTCGCATCTGTGTAGTCTGTTTTTGAAGAAGAGGACTAAGTTGATTGCATAGTAGGAGGAAGCTTTCTCTTGACATCCTGAAATTCTCTCGCCATTCTTCTGGCAAAACGACATTTTTTTGGAAATTATCCCACCAGGCATCAGTACGACCAGGTCTTGTCCAAAAACGACGAGGTTTTCTCACTCTTCTTCACCGTTTCTTCACCGTTTCTTCACACGCTGGATCCAAACCGGCCTACAATTGATTAGAGCCAAAAGCTCTTCTCGCTGCCTTTGGTAGAGTTGATTAATGTAGAATGCCACTGGTACATTTAACTGTAAAGCATGGATGAGCTGACCAAGAAGGAGAATAATAAAAACGCACATTTTATTTTTCATTGTAAAAATCATTTCTCAAGAATGATGTTCGGAACTCCACGACTCAACAAGCATAAGCAACCACATTAAATTTGCGCGGGGAAATTTAGCCTCGATGTCAATAAAAAATGGCCTCCTTGCAAATCAGCATCAAAAAGTGTATCGGATAGAAGCGTTTACACTGTGGCGGATCACTTTTTGATCCGAACAGGTACAAGATTGATCCTCTTTCCTAGCAGGTACAAAAAGTGTACGGATAGGTGAACAAAAATTGTATCGGATCACTTTTCGTGTGTAAACGGAAGCCTTATCCGATACACTTTTCGTATTGGATCAAAAAGTGATCCGCTACAGTGTAAACGGGGCCTTAGTCCTGTTGCTTGGTCCTGTTCCTCAGGCTTGTTATTGTTCATGTTCTGCAGTGATGTTCTTCGCTTTTTCTTTAGCCCAGTTTGTTGGTGCAGTTTCTTTTGTTCCGAAGGAAATTTAACTTCCTGGCCGTCCTTGTTTCCTTCCCTTGATTAGATCCATGATAGAGAAGAAGTATGTCGCAATAAAATCGATTGAACATATTCTCCGTCTGATCGTGGAGATTTGAAGTCAGGAACTCGGGTTAATTGAGGATGCTGTTTCTTAGTCTTTTGGTAGTTAAACTTCCTCTGTCCTGTTTCATACTTCATACTGCATAGTCAGATACTGCTATCGCAAGCCAGCTTAGACTTTGTGGTTGCATTCGGAAAGGCTTTTGTTAGCTTTCAAATGCACTTTACAATAACCTTTGAGAATGGGTTTTGTTCACCATGAATTGAACGCACCTCTCAATACCCTTTTGAAAATAGGTATTGGCCTTTCAATCTGATTCAAAGGAAGAAAATAATTTTCACAAAGCGATTTAAAGCCGCTTCACTAAACATCCATTTTAGAAAACTTAAAGACCCAAAAAAACATATTATTTTTCAGTGAATTACGTAAGTATAAATGAAAATCAGTACATATATCCGGGCAGCTTAGTTACTGGTAGTCATTATGAAATAAAGAAGAAGTATATTACATTAAATAACTCAGTAATCTATGTCTGAAGTTTAGACAAAAGATTTCAATGCCTTGTGTCAAAAGAGTGGTTTTTCCCACTTACCCCGGCAGAAGATACAGATATGAGAGCAAAGGCAACGGTTGACAAAACTACCCCATGGGAGCCAGAGAGTGGTGCAGACTTGAGACGCGTATCATGTAACATCTCGAAAAGTTTGCTGTCACAAAACAGTTACCATGACAACTACGAAATTAGTATATAAGATGGAGTACATTCACTCTAACTCAATCTAAATTAACGCAAGGAATTCAACACGTTAAATCTTGCAAGATTGCAGTCAAAGTTAGAACTGTATGGAATCAAAAGTAGGGATTTATTATGGTTTGGGAGTAATCTTTTTGATTGACTAGAAAGTGTTTGCTTTAAGCACACCTACTCCAGCACCAAGTACATCAGATGTGGTACAATCCTAAAGGTTCCTTTGGGACCTATCCTCTTTGCTATCTACCTCAGTAATTTTTCAGAGAAGAAAATGTTTAATAATGGCTTAATTGCATTAAAAATCTTTGTCTTTGTTTCAAAATCCAATTAATCCTTTTGAAAATTAAAGTCATTTATTGCCTAATGCACAGTTTTCAATCTTGTTTTGAAAGTTTGTGTCTTTGCTGTGTCCTTTATTTAGTCTGGGATAGAATTCTAAATTATTGCTGCCTTGTATGTGAAACTATTTCTCCAAGTCTTTGTATTGTATCTTTTCACTTCAAACGCTGTTTTTTCGGGTCGTTCTTCTTAAAAATTTGTGATTTGTCTGCTGATTCGTGGTACACCACACATGATGCATTAGGGGACATGTACAGTTAAACTTTGCTCAACTTTTCTCAGCTGGGTGCACGGACTGGAAAGTACAGCGTACAGAAATTTGCTCAAAACATTGAAGCAATAACACCTAATTATCATAATGCCTGATGACATTGTTTTATCAGCACCAGCGTTGTTTGTTCTCCCTGTATCAAAAAAACAAAACTCTATGGTACAAGATTATTTGTTGAAAAAGTCTTTTTCCATAAAATCTCAAGTACTTTCGAACTGAAAAACTATGTGACTATTTGGTGAACCACTGATAAATACTTTAATATCGACCAGTAACAATTCTTCTGTCATTTTGAACCCCAAACGCATATTGATATGTATTCCTTGCGAATTGTAAAGGTAACTTTAGTCTGATTATGTCCCATTCAGAAAATAAACAGATAAAGACAAACGGATAATTTGTCTTCCTTTAACATTTGGTGCGCGATTAAACATATTTAAAGTTGGGTAATCCAACAATCAAATGGCATGTTTTCTGTGTAACATGGATCATTTTTTAATCTCTGGTGGCAGAAATGAGCAAGTTGAAATGAGCAAGTTGAAGCACCTTGCAAGGTGCTCAACGTAGCAGGAGTTAGCCCTTAACGAAAACGTTCCATGTACAGTTATAAGCAAGCGAATCCTGTTATGATAATTGGCTTAATCCTGTAAAATATGCAGTTTTTCCTAACTTGAGCAAGACTGTACATGTCCTCTTAGTGACACTATTCTCGGAATGAGATTGGCTGCCGATTTGCTCTCGTCAGGCTCTCAGCTGCTATGAGTCTGGCACCTGTCACAGCAAAAATAAATAAAAATATATACAAGGAAATTAAAAGAATGACAATGTAAAAATTTGACAGGTTTGATCTGTTGAAATTTTCACTAAAAATATTTTGAACACATAATACTGAGGTTTCAACCTCTAGCTTGTTTGGCAATTTCTTGAACATCAAGGCCCCTTGGAACTGGTTGTATTTTCTGAAGGCTTGAGGTTTTGTCTTCAGAAGTTTCAAGTTAAACGCATCACATCTGATTCTTTTCCCATGATTAATTTTATGAAATTAATCATTAAATATATCTGGTACAAATAAATTTACACATTTGGATGTGAACAGTAGTGCTGCTATGTCTTTCTGACTGTACAGATTGCTAATTAACAGAAGAAGTTCTCCCAAATACATGGGTTTTGCATGATCTTTGAGTCTCTCAAGCATCTTTGCATTTAACAGTCATAAACACAGCATTATATTACGTCTGAATATGTATTTATGCTAGTCTGAATAGGTCTCATGCTTAGTTAGATTGATTCTGCTGCTTCAATACATTTTTGTCTCGCATGCTTAAAGAGATACAATTTTTCACTGCTTTTCAATGAAGTTCAGTGAAGCAACTTCTAAGCAAGATTTCTGGAAGATTTATAACAAAGCAAGCTAAAATTATGAAAGGGAAATATGACAAACGTTCTCACAAACTGACTGAAAAGAAATTGGGCATATCTATAGAATAATCCCTACAATAGAAGATCCAAGCTACGGCAGAGATGCTCTTTTGAAGCAACTACGAAAAATAAATCCAGGCATAGCATCTTGGCCTGATTCAGTCACCAGCAGAGAGCTGAAAATAGTACAAGCACTGTAAACAGACTAGAGATTATTTTCAAATGAAGCGTCAATCAGAGCGTACTTCCAGGCGCCTGGAAGATAGCATCAATTAAATCCTGTTTTAAGAAAGGAAACAAACAGGAGCAAACAAATTATACGCCTCCCTCAATGTTGTCCATCCTATCGTAGACTTACCGTAAGTCTGTATCTTACCTTATCCACACACAAAGTCATGCCAGATCATGGCACTGTGGAAGAGTATGGCTGCCCATTGTAGCAAAATTCAAACCCCAGAATAAGCTTTCAATACCTGATAAAAATGCATTCTTATTCAATGCTTATTAAATTGTATTCAATTCAAAAACCAATTTATCTATGCAATTCAATCAAAAATTACCAATTCAATGCAAATAGTGCAAATATCCGTTCAATCTTTTTGTGCAAATATTCATTCAATCTTTTTGCAAATATTCATTCAATATTTTTGCAAATATTCATTCAATCCTTTTGCAAATATTCATTCAATCTTTTTGTGCAAATATTCATTCAATCTTTTTGCAAATATTCATTCAAATCCTTCTTGGAACGAGGGCGGTACTTGAAAGCGAGGCTATGTTTTTTTGGCGTGAAAAATGAAACTGAGAGCCAGGTTGCCTGTGTATTGATCATTTTCATTTGGCTCATGAATATGAATGGCTGCACCAAACTCTTTGGGTGAAGATTTGTTACAAAATTTATCGCGAGATCTAGAAAAGGTAGAAGAGATCAATTTACCAATCTGTCGCCATAACTCAGAAGAATACAATGCCAACGTTTTGCTTTGCATTGATTTGATCGATCAGCTAGTAGTTATAATTCAGTTATAAGAAGGTGTGTTCGTGCCAGTCTCAACAGAATCGATCCAGCCAATGTTGCATTAGGCTGGGGTACACTGGTCACTCGCAGGACATACTATGTTCCATGGCCCAACTCATTGTGGCACTTGGATGAACATCACTCCCTAATTCGTTGGAAATTTGTCATACATGGATGCATAGATGGAAAGTCACGGAAAATAATGTTTCTGAAAGCAAGCACAAACAATTTATCTGCAACAGTGCTCGACTTATTTCTACATGCAATTGATGACAATGGGGGATTTTGGCCATCCAGAGTAAGAGTTGACTATGGAGTGGAAAATGTAATGGTATGTGATGCCATGGTAGAAAAACGAGGAATGGGACGGGGCAGCTACATTGCTGGTTCATCCATACGAAATGAGAGAATTGAGCGTTTGTGGCGAGATGTGTTTCGGTGTGTTGCTGTTGTGTTTTATTACTCATTCTATGGAATGGAACAAAGTGGTCTGCTGGATATTGAAAATCCAATTTGCATGTTTGCATTGCATGTCACTTTTCTTCCAAGGATAAATCTTGCCTTGAATGAATTTAAAGAATCATACCACAACCATCGTCTGCGAACGGAAAGAAATTGGACTCCAAACCAAATTTGGATGAATGAAAATAGTGAAAACCCATTGTCAAACGATTTGCTGGGTGATGATGCAGTGGACGACATTGACTTCTATGGAGTGGATCAGGAGGTCAATTCATGCTTTGAAGATTCACCTAATGATGTAACTGTTTCTATAGACCCAATATTCATGGGTGATGAGATTGCCCAATTTGTTAATCAAACAGTCAATATAAACAGGAATTCTTCTGAAATGGGTATAGACATCTATGAAGAAGTATTACAGCAATCAATCCGTAAACTTGAACAATATAATAATCTGCAAGTAAACTAAAAAACTAAACCCTAACAGCAAATCAAGATTACATACCAGGTGTCTCAAAAAGGCAACCCTGTTTGATGCTTGAAAATAATGAGCAGAAGATACAAGTTTTATTGTTATATCAAGCTGAAACCAGAGGATGTAAAAAAGAGTTGGCTTGGTGGAGATAAAAAAAATGTTTCATGTCATCAAATTGATATCACATGGTCCTTTTTTATTAGGCACCCTCAAAAAAGTTTCCTTCTGACGGTCATGGATGAACAAGTTGATTTTTTTAATTAAGACACTCTTGTTCAACCATTAATTACACATTGAAAAAGCATATTGCACTACCATTATGCCTGGAAATTTTCACAATAGAGACAGTCTCTTACAACATCTGGTTTCAGCTTGAATGGAAAACAAATATGAAAGGGTCAAATTTTTTATTTTTGAGAGCCAATATTGACAGGGACTCCAACAGAAATGAAATAATATAAAAAATGATTGTGTGTCTCTTATACAACACCAAAGAATGACCCTTTAAAGGCGTAGTCATACAAATTGAAAATAAAATCTTGGTCAGGGATTGCCTCTGCAAGTTTGCCTCTTGGAAATTCCAGGATGTTTGAGCAAGTGTGGGAGGTTGGCGTGTACTTTAAGGCTCTCCTTTTTTCCTTTTCACCTCCTTCATCTTTTTCATCCTGAGGAAGAGACATTAATTCTTAAGAATGTTACATACCTTTTATGGTAAAATAGTTAATCAAATTACTACTAAGTTTTTTGGACCCTGTAAATTGACTTTCTATGTTTTTGCTTTTAGAGATTATAAATGTAGTTTTAACAACTTCATGTTAAGTGTAGTGAGGTGTGTTGGGGAGGGCCAGGGCGACAGCCCAATGCAGAATGCTAGCAGAATGGTTGAACGAGACACTTTTGAGCAATTTTTCCAAAATATAAATTGAAAGTTTAATCTTTTCAGCCATAATAAATTTCCGACAAACTCACATATTTTGGCCCCCTGCCCCCCAGCCACTGCACCCCTGCTATACTTAGATCAGTGTCAGACGAAAAGCTTTAGTAGTATTATGTTTTGCCATGTTTCCAATTTTTCTCCTCCAAATAGAAAATTGCTTTCAATTTAAAAAATTACTGTAAAAAATGCCAAAAACGCTCAACTTACCATCATTTCAACAAAATACTCTTCAGAAGCAGGGAAACGAATGCTAGGCTTTGTAATGAAACCAATAACTGGTTCGTCAGAAGATCCAGTTACAAAAGACAATATGTCTCCAAGTTTTGTAACACGCCTTCCACTTGCAACTTCTCGAATGTACTTCACAAAAATACCATAAATTTCCTTTTCCCTTTGTAATGCAGAGGCTCCATCTGGAGAGAAACTTGGTTGCATTATCTGGATCAATCTTTTTGCTGAAAGACTGTTATTTGAATTAAACAAATGCCTCAATATGGGAAAAGCAAGGAATATTTCCTGCATTCCCAACACTTGTAATCCCTTCTGTATGTATTTCTGACAAGAGGGCATTCCTTTGCAAGGGTTGAACATTCTTTCAAGCACATCATCTGGGTAGATACGGGGAGCATGGCCACTCTGTAGCATGGCAATTCCACACATGACACCAGCATGCATTAGCTACAAAGCAATGTAGCTAATGCATGCAGCTACCCTTCAACTATCAGCTATTACATCCGAATAGTCTTAGCGTTCGATTCATTGTTGGGGGTTAGTAAGCGACAATTTTGCTCTTCGATTGCTATACCAGAGAATGAGCCCGCAGTGCTTAACAAAGTTCGAAGGACTCATGTAGCTCAGCTGATTTTTCACTCTTTTCAATACGGAATTTCTTTGTTCCTTGATTTGGCTATTGACGTTTCTGTAGTCTTGGTAAAGGGATAGATTGTAGCTATCTGTGCAAGCTAGAAGGAAAGAGTGAAAATATGTAATCACCAATGTACTCGTGCAAATGGCAGCTGTTATCATATATGACTGCTTTAGGAGCTGAAAAACAAAGCATGTTTATACTGAAGGCAAAGACAGGTGAATAACACATTTATGAAAGATCACAAAATTACAAAACATATAAGGAGAAGCATTCTTTTCACCTTGGTTATAACATGTACGCAAAATAGTAAACGGTGTGTTTGGGGATTCTTGTAATTCCATAATATCGAAACCATAGCAAATATCTGTTACAAAAGAAAGTTCATAAGGAAAGGTAGGGAAAAGCAAAAAAATAACATCTTCCAGAAATACAAGAGTGAAAAGCTGAGATGAAAAGGTACAATAAAAAATATGGGACAATATGAAGTACCGTGTTTACAATACAAGGTGAAAATTCCAGGCATTAATGATGGGTGACCACGATATTGCTTTCTACATGTTCCCTGGTCTTTCTTAGACTTCTCGAGATCTTTTCTGTATATGCCCCGGGCATTAAGGGTAGGCCAATTCGGCAAGTACGATAGTTCACTCTTGCTATAGTCTGCAGGCAGACGTTCGAGAACATGCGGCTCTTTTTTTAGTTATCCACTTGACTCTTTCTTCAAGTGCAGCAAACACCTGTAGCATTTCTGGTGGCATTTCTCCCCCGGGGAGGCACACAATAGCACTATATATTATTGGTGCGATTCACTGAACGACGGAAAGCTTCTCTGGATAACCTCGCACGTTTATACCAGCTTGCATTTCACTCAAAAGAGAGCGAAATCTTTCAAACGCTGCAAAATATGACAAAACAGGGGAAACTGAAGAAATGCACCTCAGCAGTGCAAGTATAGCAGGTGGAAAAAAGTCAACACTTTCATATTCGGTTTCACACCAACGGATAAATTTGAAAATCGGCGATGATTCACTTTTAAGAAGATCTCTGAGTTCTTTTAAGTCAGCACCAGCTACAGTTTCTTTGGATATGAACTTGCAAAGTGAGGATCTCAACTTTTTAGACTTTTTCATCACTCTGCTACTAAAACTGTCAAAGAAGATAAAGAAGTTTATTACAATCCACTAGAAATGATAAGAAAAACTTTAATTAACCTATGCTGTTACGCTAAACACCCGTAAACCAATGAAATTATGTAACAGAGACACAGGAGCATGGATCCCTCAACTGACCACAGCTTATTGCTACAGTTTCACTGATTGAAACGGTATCTGAAAGCCAGGAAAATTTCCTTCATTGCAAGTATTTTTAACCATGCACCTCATGTTGCTAGCTCAGATATTTGCTTCGTCATGTCGAAAAGTTTATTTTAGTTGTAACTAGATTTCAGTTCTTCAATAGCAAATTTACAAGAGATTAAGCCGACAAGCTTTTCAGCAACTCAGTTAGCCTTCTATCTGACAGATTCTTTTAGATGTACATTGAAACAAGTGAAACTCACAAAACAAGAAAAACTGCATGCAAATACTTATCTCCCTCGAAGTGGTTGATTGGAATTGGTTTCTCCAAGCATCTCATTTCTCGTCAAGAAGGTTTTCTTGAACCCAAGAGAAGTAGCATCAGAAGTAAGGACTTCCGGGTACTGTCCACAGCTGTCACATGAGAAACCAGCTTTACAATCGATCTCTAGAAGATCTAGAAAGGAATACCATGAAAACCTCCATTGCTGGTAATTTATTATTTCAGACACATTCATTCCAGCAGCAACCATGTTTAGTTTCCATTTTTCATGATAACTAATTAAACTGCAGCTGAAATAGTAAAGAGACAGCAATGAATTTTAATGTGTTTTGTGCCAATATATCATATATTTCACACATCTTGGCAAGTAAAATACATCGCCAGATACCTTGCATTTCAAATACCAATATGCAATTCAAAATGGCAGCTGCCTTGTCAATTCAACATGAACTAGATTTCTGCTAGATCCAAAACCTGTTGCGCTTGGTAAAAAGAATGCAGATCGCATCATCTCAGTACCACATACCACAAGCAGAAAACGTTAAAAGTACTATGTTGTGAAGGGTCACCTGTTTCCCATTATGAATTGATGTAGATAGTCCAGTAAAACGTCATGTCCAACCAAAAATGACTTCATATTTAGGATGCCTTCATCAGAGCCACAATAATGCTGTTGACTTCTACAGTTATTGCATTCTCTTCCATGTACTGAATAAAGCAATACAATTTATTTCATAAGCTTGTTATTTGAATGTGCTGCACCTACCACAAAATGCATCGAAAATCTACGTAACGAATGAAGCATAAATTGGAAGAAATTTTCATCACTATGTTCACCTGAAACCTTCATGATTTCTGACCAAAGCAGAAGTCTTTTACAATTGGTATCAAACTGCGTTATTGTGTCCATGCGCCCTCCACAGTAATCGCAAAGACTCTCATCTGGTATCAGAGCAACTGACTCATCAAACAACACACGCCGTACGCTATCTTTCGAGAAACGATATATGGCTTGTTGCCTTGGTGTTGTAACCCAATGAATCTTCCTCCTCGACAAAGTATACTGCACAAAACTGTTGAATCCTAGATCATAGAAACACAAAATAAGGCAAGCTTTGATCATTATTTGCGACCATTTCCTTTACTGCTGTCACATGGGTACATGAATGACGAGCATACTTGCAGGTAAAACAGACAAATCCCTCCCTGTCTGTTCCAAGAACTGCCATGGTGTCATTTACATTGACCAACATCAAATGCTCCGCTGCTAAAACAAGCTCTTGGATACAGGGTGATGACTTAAAAAAGAGAAAAAAAACTTCATAGCAAGTACTTCATAAACTTCATAAAAAATAGAACTCAGGAGGAAGTACAGTATCGAAATAAGAATGACAGGAATTTCACTCTAAATCAAAATTCGTGTGTTAAAATTATTCTGTAACATTTATTGAAATATGCACCATCTCCATATAGAACTCTTTCGTTGTTGACAGAAACTAGAAAATTTAAGAATCTACAAACAAAAGTTTACAATTGCTACAAATAAAATGTACGAACCAAATAAAAGCTGTGTAATTCCAAAAAGCCTTATGTCTGTTTAATCGTAGAGGGATCGTAAGAGGATTGGTGTCCACCTTCTATCGTCTGCGTTGCTTTGCAGATGGACGCTCAAAATCATTACAGTTGCGTAGGATACGCTTGCTTTGTCAATTGTAAGCGCCAGGAGAGTTGAAAGTGTGAAATATTGGTTTTTCATTGTCCCACATCAACATATGAGACAACAGGGGAAATTGAAGAAATGCACCTCAATAGTGCAAGTATAGCGGGAGGAAAAAAGTCAACACTTTAATGTTCAGTTTCACACCAATGGACAGAATTAATGGATTTATCTCTGCAGTATCCATCTAAGGTTGAAAGTAGGCAATTTTGATTTTTGCAGCAGGTCAAAATTTAAGATTGCTAACAAACTACAATGCAATAACAGGTTCAGACCGATCCCTATTTCTGTTTCTCTGACCTAGGGCTTTAGGATGAATAACTTGGCACTCATTTCTCTTCAGATGGACAACCACATTGTCTGGTCTTAACAGAAGCATTTCCCAGTAAGACCCAAGCCAGAAAAATTTCAGCCTAAACATGATACCATGATCATTTAGCCACAAGATCATTTTCTTAAGCAACATATATTTGAAGATACAATAAAATAAAAGAACACAAAATAACACATGTAAACCTTCAATATCTTCAACAGGGTCAACGTTATTTGCTTTTTCCAACATTGTTATCAGTTTTTGACTGACAATTATGTGAAGGCAATCAGTAAAACGTGCAGATAAAGTCCTGAAAAGAGCTGCAAACAAAATTAAATTAAATGAATTGAGCATCTTAGAGGTATGAAAAATGGCCATTCCATTGGAATAAAATAATTCTTTATTTCCTCCTCAAAAATCAATGTTCCGAACAGAACAAAGTTATGCATTTGCGGTTGGTAAAAATTCTAATAAAATTCAACCCTCTTTTTCCACATTGGATCTTTAAATCCAGACTCCCAATAAACTTTTTATGATTTCCATCACAGGAGCAGAGAAATAATGAAGTTTACCAGTGCTACATGTCTCTTGACAAAAATTCCATTGCTATTTCCATTGCTAGAACTGAGGTAACAGTCCTTGAAAAAAGATTGTCAGCCAGCTATCAGCATAAAATTTTCTTGAATTGAAAAGATCTACAGTATAATCTGGTTACAATGTACTTACTCATAACATGCTCTCAGACACAACATACCATTCAAACTGTCCTTGGAGCCAGAGAGCAAAGAAAATACTCTGTTAATAGTCTACTTTGCTTATACTACGGTCATTTCAAGTAAGTTATAATAGGATTATACCCTATCATGAAGCTTCACCTGCTATCCAGCTTTTTACATCTGAAAGATTACATGTAAAGAATTTAAACACTAGATTCAGTGGGACTTCCAAGTATTCTTTTGCAACAAAGTTTCTCATTTTCAGTTGTGATTACTTTCTTTAAACCATTTCCAGTAAAACTAATGCACAACTTCAATTTACTCAAAAACAATAGTAGAAATGAGATTTTCAATGATGTTATTCAAAATTTTTTTATATACAAGTCCACTGCACAAATCTTAATTACATCCATTCCTGTAACGGTTAATGATCTCCTTGCAGTATCGAATTCTAGATCAGGGGAATATTGGTTGTCATTGATGGTATAACCTGTTTCCCTTGTAGATTTATATCTTTCATTCTTGATGCTAAGAAGGGTCCATCCATGATAAGTGCTGCCAGTATCAAAACTAAATTGTTCAAACTTGAATATCTCCTTAAGCAAATTTTGATAAACGCTGGTGCGTCCATTACTCTCATTGCTTACTTTCCAGCTAACAACAATGCTGTACCCAAACAAATCCCTAACTACCAATCTGATTTCATTTTCATTTGGAACAATTTAAATATTTGATTTTTCCTTATCTTCACTCATATCTCTTAAAATTTTATCAACTGTTGTGCACTCACTTTTTACTATTCTAAAATTCTTAAGCAACCTACAGAAAGATCAGCAGAAAGGTTTAATTAATGATTACAGTAAAACAGATTCCAAAATGGTGTAAACGTGAGCTCATCCCCAACCCCCTGCAAGGTTACTTGTTTTATTCTTTTATTAAACAAAACACCCTCGTTTTTTAATAAGAAACTTGCTTCTGGCTTAAAATTTTCTACCAAAACTGGGTTGCAGGGGCCAAAATTTTTTTGGATGAGGGGGGGAGGGGGAGGTCAGTAAAAAATTGCATAAACTCTATTGCAAAAACTTTGTTTCAACTCTATTTAAATGAAATATTGTAACAAAATGAAATTTGTATTTGTGAGGGTTATAAGAGTCTATTGATACGTGAACATGGAGGGGAAGAGCAGAGAAAAGGCTAAATGGTGCATGACAGGAGTAGGCCTATTCATATGCATCATCGTCATGATTCGGATAAGAACATTTTTCACATTTTTTAAGACGAGGTGCAAATATCATTAAGCTTACAAGTAAGAGGGATAAGAAAATTTCCCCACTGAATTTTATCCCAAATTTCCTCCACCCACCCCCCTCTGTACCCGACCTCACATTTCACAACAAACCTCCTGTCCCCAGTTTCCCCATAAAAATAAATGCGAAACACGTGAAACTTGCAGAGACTTACCAAAACTTGATCTTCAAAGCATTCTCTTTTCTGGAATATTAGGCAGCAGAGGCCTTTTCCCTGGTGAGCACAAGACACTTTACTTTGACTTTACTGTATTCTGTATTTCAGATTCTCCTGCCAATTTCTATGTCTATGATGATGTGTAGCACAGCACAGTGCATAGCTGCGCAGGACTGTCCCAAGACGAGGCATTGCTCATTTGGTGACTGAAAACAGTAGAGACCAGCCGTGGAAATATTGAATTCTCATTGCTTCAGACAGGGAAAAACCAAAGATAAACTGCCTGTGTGCGCAGAGGGATGGTGGTTTGATGGTTTGATGGGCCATATGAGAAGCTGTAGAAGTTTGGCCTGGTGATATCGGCATGGAAGAACCTTCAGACTTTGTTATTTTTTATACTTCTCTCTTGGTCTTTTGACAGAGAGACTGGGACCGGGTATTGACTCAACCTTTCATCCTTCAAAACGGCCTAACGTAAACTGAGTAGTGAGTGTAGTGTGCGTTTGAATTCAGTGAAGAAAGGGGTTGTGATAGAGATACAACAAAAATAAAAAAGCACTGAAGGTATGTTGCACTATATTATTCTAAGTCTACACATCATTTTATATTCACTTTTCCCCATTACCTGTGCACCAATTTGAAAAGGATGCTTTTATGCTTTTTCCGACATGTGGAGAGTCTGGAATTACACTTAACAGGATCAGTTCTGGGTCGATACTTTTAAGTTTTATTTTTGCAATAATATTTTTGAAAGCTGTTTTCTTACCTTGTTCGCTATCACCAGTAAGGAAGCCAACAACAATTCTTCTGCATGCAATTTCGTTTCCAATGCGAAAAGCACATAAAGCACTAAAGGCACAAGATTGAATATGACTGACTTGTCCTATTTGATCACAGCTCTGGCAAACCATCTGTTTTTTCAAATAATCTTTGCAAAAACATTTCATCACATTTCAAAAATTTGCGCCATGGCATCGCTCGTTTTACCACTTTGTAGAATATTCAACATCACACAGTAAGCTAATTTTGTTGTCGAGTCATGGGTTTTGGAAACGCGGAATGTGGGTTTATCTAGTTTGCTTATCAAGTATCAGAACTATTAGGCCTACCTTTCTTTGTGCATGCTTTTGTCCAACGTTCCCCAACCGCCATGTTTTAAAGTTGTTGTTGTATGTTGTTCCTTAAAGCTCCTTCAAAGAGGAGAGGGCGGACCAGCTAAGTAGTAAAACGAATGGCGGTGCAATGCTTTCAGTTCTCTTAAGGCGCCTCGTTCTAGGCTCGCTACAAACGGAACAAAGGCATGGCACTGATGTCAGAGCCATGCCAAGCTCAGCCAAGCCTGATTCGGCAGGATGGGGGTACCTACTATATTTGGTGAGTCATTAAGCCTCACTTTGGCAACTCTGTAGGAGGTCAATAAATGGAGAAGGGGCGCTTTTTCGAAGCATTGCTGCACACAAGAGTGAAAGGCAGAGATGGCGGGTGATTCATTCTTTCAATTTTCATATCGGTGAGTATTTTATTAAAATTGAATTTAGAGTAGATTTGTAATATTGGGCTTACTGCCTAGTTTTAGCTATAGATCTGGTATCCTTAGGATAAGGATGATCAGGCTAGGGTACAAAACATCAACCCAAAAATATTATTGGCCTAAAAATGGACCCAAAAGAATAATTTTTCTTACCCTAATTTATTTTGATATAGAATTGTTTTGACTTGATTATATGGCCTTACTTTAATTTTGTTTGTAAATAAATAATGTTTTCCTATAAATATTCTTTTTTATTTTTCTCATATTTGAAACCCCAAACAAATAATTGAGAATGTCACGAATCCAAAAGATTATTGTACCAAAGGCTGACCCAAAAATTACAGTTGCCCAAATTTTAGACCCAAGATTCTTGGCAAGAAGTAACCTGAGCATCCATATCCTAAATATACCTGAGTGTACCCCCGGGAAAAATATCTACATAAGCATGGAAAAAAGTGCCAAAGTTAAGTTATTTTAGTATTTACTTTTCTGACTATTATTTTGTGTTAAATGAGACAAAAGCTAATCTTAAGTAGGCATGAATCCTATTCTATAACAATTGCTATAGTTACAGCATGGGAACTTGATGTTACAGTTACATATATTTACAGTATGCAAACACATGCTTTGTCTGGTCTTGTCAGTCTGACATCCACTCTTGAATTTTAGTGTGTATGCATCTTTCTGAAATAGTAATGCTTAGGTTAGCTTTTGTAATGTTATTGCACTGCTAGATCTCTCATCTTTACATAATGCAAGTAAATAACACAAGTTATTCACAGATAGATGTTTGCATTTTTACAGTGAGCACATCAGGATTATCGAGGAACTGTTTGAGCCAGATCCTAGTGGTTGCGTGTCTGTTGAGAAGGCACAACTTCTTTGAGTAGTTGTGCCTTCTTCAAATATACACTATAGAAATATAGAAATATAAGGAGATATGAATATATATATGGAAATATAATGATACAAAATGTAGAATGAAAAATATGTTTATTGACCTTCATTCGTTGTCATTCAGACAACTTCGTCTCATGACATAACGAGGGAGTTGATTGCTTTGAGGGTCTTTGATTCCTTTTGAACTTCTCTTTGGAGTTTTGCATTTGTGGATCAATTGCTCCTGTCAATGATGCACCTTTGCTCTTCAAAAATCTTCCAACCCGACAAGTATCTAATTTTGGCAAGCTCTGATTTGCTCAAGGAGACTTCCAAGGCAACATCTGCCTCCTCACTTGTTACAGCCCTGCTTAACATCATTCCTTAAAAATAGAAATGATTATGTAAATAGAGATACTCACACAACATACTCGGCACTTGAATCACAAGTGAGCATATTATATTTGTGCATTTTTCAAGAATATGAATACATCTTTCTATGGATGAAATATATTATTTACCTGTCATATGCATGCGTAAGGCTACAATGAGGTCCAACATCCATGTCCCATGCACCATCTCCAACTTCATGATTTCCATGTTAACGATACCCATACTGTGGAGTACGGCCAACCATTCCTCAGTCATTTCTTTGTTCCTCTGCAATGACAAATACTTCCTGGTTTTTTTTTCAATGCTGGATTTATTCATTGCCATCTTTGTGTCCTCAATCGTTGCTGTCTCGACTGAGACATATATTTCTTCCAACTTTTGCCAACAGTATGCCTTAAACTTTACGAAAAGAGAAGAATCAACAGCATCTTTCTCGATTCTCTTGGATAACTCAGATAACTTACAATGCCTGCCAGAATTTGTTCGAACACCCATCATATTTCTAGCCCTTTTCCCATGAAAGAGTGTTTACAATTCCAAGCATAACTCACAGACTCAATCCCCCTCCCCCTGAAAACAATGTTGTTTTGTCATGTTGAAGGGTGCTGCTACATGATTTCAATGTTCATGTGCACCTGAAATGTTTTATCATTCATTAAACCAGCATTGTTTGTAGAGGGGGGAGGGGAGATGTGGCTTTGAGTAGGAAATTCAACCTGGCGTTCCAAGTATTCTGGCAGGCATTGTAGATAACTAAGACACTGTTGCTTCAGTGATTATTTGTTCTTTCAATTATTCAGGTGCAGGAGCAAGATTTGCATACGCTAGGTTCACTGGAACCTTTAGCGCAACACACTCTTTTAACCTTGGATTTAAACTTGATTGCTGGCTTTAAAGCTGCACCATCATTTGCATATGTGCAAGGTGTTACAACCAGGTCATCCATATCAATTAGATAATAATAATAATAATATAACAAATAAGGGGTAAATGGCATTTAGCCTATAAAGCCCTGAGAATTCTAATCAAATATGCATGTATAAAGTATGCTTATATTACTTAAGTCATATAGTTTTTCAAGTTCTTTCACTGATTTCGCATTCACTAGTTCATCAGGAAGACTGTTCCATTTTGAAGAAAACATCTTGGTTTATATCAATCTTTCCGTTTAAATATTAAAAAACAAGAATCATATCTCCTCTTTTGCGTCTATATCCAGGGGGCGTATGAAGCTAGGGCACGCATGTGCATTGTGCCCCAACGATTTTTGCTCTTCAAGCTTCAGTTTCGAATTGCTGACATGGTGTGTGGACGTCTGGCCTAGGCATCAAAAAGACATTATTTGGCTTGCCGTGGATTAAATAGGTCCGATTTTGGCTAATAAAGCTGATAAAAACGACAAAAATATACATTCTGGTGCAAATGAACAATTTTCATTCTTTAGTTGCTGTTAAAATTAACGTTGATGCTTTGTCCAATAAGTCCCGGTCCCGCCCACTTTTTTTTACTTGTAGGCCTAGGCTTATTTACATCATTCGTACTTCTACTTCTTTCTGGTGTTTAACAGATTGTAACTTTTTGTGATTTGTAATTTTCAGTTTGATTTCGAAACAACCCGTAACAATCATTTCATTCATTCAGCATGTAAGAAGAGCTTCTTGCGGTGCGGGAAGAGATAAATGCAAAATAAAGCAGCAACAAAAACAAAACAGCAAAAGTTATGATCAATATTTTTTGCTTCTATCTCACTTTGCTAAGCAAAGCTTCTTCAGAGCCGGCCAGAAAGTGTCATGCAGTGAAATAACACTTCAGGCACAATCAAATCCATCTTTTATCAACCTCTTCATAAGTTGGTTATCCTAAAGATGACTTGAAATGCCTGAGAGTATGAGGTTTTTATCAGTTAGTATAAACAGATAAAACAAGGAAAAGACTTCAGAATTTTTTCAGTACTTTCTGAGTAGCATATTAAAATTATAAATAAAATACATGTGTCATTGCTAGGATCAACTCACAATATTTCTTCTATGAATAAGCATAGGGGGCATTAAGGTATCAATATCTAAAGATCAGGTGTTAAAATTCCTTGATTAAATGAACACTGGCTTATTTAGATCAAAAGTAATCACTTTTGAGTCTTGAGTTGCAATTTTTGTAAAAACCCAGAATGGTAGCTCTCCAATTCTTTTTTCAATGTTAAATCCCTTCAACAGCAAGCAACCAACAACTACCCCTGAACAAACTGGGGTTCTTATTTGCAAATCAGCAAGAACTTGAATCATGGAAGTCGAAACATAAGACCAGCAAAACAGAGTAAATTTTGGACATGAAGTGATTTGGCCAGGCATAATCCACTATTTATTTATCAGCAGGAAAGTCTTCACAACAAGATAGAGGCCTGTCAAAAGGCAATAAAACATGCAGTTAGGGTATGGATATAGGTTGATTTAGAAAAGTTTCACCAAAATTAATACATACGTATTCTATTCTTGAAATGAAAATAATTGAAGTGACATATTTTACATTTATATGACCACCTTATGAACAGGCCATCATTAACAGATAAAGATAGGGGTGGCTAGTAATAATAAAATGATCAAAAAATAGCCTTAAAATCAAGTGGTGCGGAGCAAACAAAATAACATGGGAGATTCTATAGACAAATCTATTGAAGAACAAGTCACAATGTAAAAAACTACCATTTTCTTCTGTCAAATAACTACGGGGCTGAGCGTGTGTCTCAACCTCTGTAAAAATATACTTATTTTGTTTTTTCTAACCAAAAAAATGTTGTTTGGAAAATTAAGTATTCCGTTTGGGTTGGCGTTCCCTTAATGGTAGCAGTGGCAGTCGGTAAAAAGTTCAAAAAATAAAGTTGAGAGATGAACTCCATGAAATTTCAACAACCACAATGAAATGGGTGACTTAAAAATGGCGCGCCAAATGCCGTGAAACAACTTTTCTTCAGAAGATTATTTCTACTCTTAACTGTGGGGACCAGTGGGGACCAGTGAAACTTTCTTAACTTTCGATGTCTGCTCTACCTATTTCAACCTTAAACAAAAACTAATCCCTAAAAGTAAGGCAATAAGCTGTCTTCAAAGTTTGCAATTTTGGCATTAAGTCAAAAATAGGCCCGAAAGGTGGACAATAAAAGTTTATTTTCTTGCAAAAGAAAATCGTAAAAAATAAACTAATGAGATATAACTTATGAAAAAGGTTAAAGAAAGTTAAAAAAGACATTGAAAGAAATTTTTTGAACAAATCAAAAGAAAACTTACCTTCAGAAAATTCATCGGAATTCAGCGAAAATCAGCCATCAGTTACTTCTAAAAAAGTTGTGAAGTACGCATGTGCTTTCTGGCTTCGCACCCCCCCTGGTCTATATCAAAGGGATAGGAGCTGCAGAAATTGTAGTGTTTCTTTATAACACACATTCTAATATTTGATACCAACTTTGTTGCTCTTTTCTGGACTCGTCTGATTGACTTAATATGTCTTACAAGATATGGATGCCAAATAGCTTGTAGTGAATTAGACATTCTTTTGTTTAGGTCTTTCCTTATCATTTTAGACTATTTCAATTACTGTTCATTCATTCTGTTGCTTCCCATCACTTAGCAACGCATCTCATTATCTCGGAATCACCCACGTCAGTCACTACACCCACAGATGCCTGCATTACGGTCACTCCCACGTTACTTCAATCATTGCCTTATTTGTCTACCTTCTCGATTCTCATTGCCTTTCCTTCATCATCTTATCATAGCTATTTTCCTTATTTGTACCGTTCATATTCTCAACCAAATTCTGTATTTCAACTTTAAATACCTGTGCTTCTTTGTAAATATTTAGTTCAGTAGATAATTGTTAATACGAAACGCTCGTCTCTCTCTCTGGTCTGTCTCTGGCTCCGTGTTCCTTGCACGTTAAATCAGGCATCTATCGCCGAAAGACAGTTCCTCTGGAGTTCCACAGCAGTTTATTAGTAAAGCCGTAACACAAACACATCTATTTGACTAAAAGCTCCCCGGTATTCTAATATGGGCTGTACAATAAATTTATAGAGTTTGTTGAAACCGTATTTGTTGATGTATTTAATAGATCTCTTGATTGACGCTAAACCTCCATTTGCACGTTTTACTGCTTCATTAATATGTTTGTCAAATTTTAGTTTATTGTCAATAATTACTCCCAGGTCTTTCACTGAGTTAGGACAATTAATAGATGATTGTGTATTGCTTTCTTCGTCGTGTAAACTATATGTTCTTGATTTGTTTTTGCTGCCAAGATGTTATGCAGACATTTGCCGAAGTTTGGACTCAATTGCCATTTTCTCAAACACTGATCAATCTCATCAATATCCGCTTGTATCTCAGATCTGTACCCTTCAGACTGATAATAAATTTTTATGTCATCTACAAATATTTTTGTTCAACAAGTTTTAATATGTTCTTGTAGGTTGTTAATATAATTGAGGAATAAAATAGGTCCTAAAACGCTTCCTTTGGGTACACCACTGATAACATTTGTCCATGCTTGTTTGAATCCATGAAGAACAACTTTTTGTTTTCTGTTAGATAGAAAATCTTTTATCTACGAAAGTAACTTTCCTCTTATACCACGGCGTATAGTTTTTGTGAAAGTTGTGCATGTGGAACAGAGTCAAAAGCTTTAGAAAAATCAAAATAGACTACATCAACATCTTTACCTTCATCAATTAATGTGGTCCATTCTTCAAAACATTCAACCAACTGTTAAACACAAGACCATTTGCCCCTAAAACAAAATTGCTCTTGACAAAATATGTTATTTACATCCAAGTGATTTACTATTTTTTCTTTTATGATCTTTTCAAGCATTCGGCAAATTACTGATGTCAAACTCATTGGCCGGTAGTTTTCTTTTTCGTGCTTGGAACCTTTTATGTGAATCTAAATTAACTGAGACTGAGGACTATTTGTAACAAAATATCGAATCCATTACTCTACACAATCAGTTTTTTCACCAGAACCCCTAACCCCCCAAGTCAATGTTTTGTTTTTTGATAGTACATCAGCACAGTCGCATTGAATTGTGGGGAAGGGGAGAAGCATGAAAAGATGATGTGGCTAGTTTTGCTTCTGGTCTCTGGAAATTTAACCAATATTGTCTATGAGCATAGTTTACAACTTTTTTAAAATAATGCATTGTTTCTGTTTATATATATGCTGCTTCTGCAAATCACTTAGTAGTTTTGAACAAAATGCTCTCCAATTTACTTAATTTACTCAATCCAAACGTTTTTTCTTATAAATTTTATAGAGGAATGCTTGCAGTCTCTGCAAATAAATTGTGCCATCTCTTTAACAATGCTGTCTTTCTCAAATGACGATGTGCTTAAATGGCATAGAACAAAATTTTTGAAAAGGATTCAATACCAAGAGAAAAGACAAATTTGAACGATGTTTCGGGCATTACCCTTTATAAAGTCGATAAAGGGTAATGATAAAGGGTAATGCCCAAAACGTCGTTCAAATTTGTCTTTTCTCTTGGTACTGAATCCTTTTAAAAAATTTTGTTCTATGTAACTTTTTCGATAGTACCTCACGCTATATTTCAGTTTATTGTGCTTAAATGGCCCTTGTAATTTTGTCTCTGTTGTATATGGTCATTTGCGAAAATTTGACTGTATCTTGAGTGCTTCGCCAACATCCTTGGTATTTAGATTTCACTCACAAAAGCAAGCCTCGCTACTCCATTTTAACTCTGTTTTCACCGTTTCTCAGATAGCATCTTTTTGTAGGAAGTGAATATTGGAAGTCATGTCATTGATAAAGTTTTTGAGCTTGACCCAAGAGTTTCTAAAAAAAGTTATATTATAACTTATAGCCAAGCTGATGCAGAAAAATTTATGACTCATCAATCTTTTGCCGATGCTGTTTTAGAAGCCTTTTCTAAAGGAAAATTGAAGGCCGCTGTTAAGCAATGGGTTTGTTGCATGGAGAAACATCAGGTGACTGGTTTTCACTACCATATGGCAATATTGTTCTCTGGAAATAAGTGATGGCTCTCTGCAAAGAAATTTTTGATGGAGCAATATGGAATTTCGGTGCACTTTTCTGATGAGGAACACTATAACTATTATAGTGCTTATCATTATGTGACAAATGAAGATGGTGATGCATTACTTAGTCCTGGTCATCAAGACCTTTCCTTGGGTCATCCAGACCATTCACCGCAAACCTCAAAATCCAGCAGGGCACGCATGAGGGGATCTTGTATGAAAAGAAAAGCAGATTCTTGTGCCGCGGAGCCCTCTCAATTACCTGAAGGTCTATCAAGGCAAGGCAAACATCGAATGCTATCCAACTTAGACGTTGCTGAATTAGTTATAAAGGAGGGTATCAAAGATGACATTTCCCTTTTGGCCATAGCGAAGGAGCAAAAAGAGGTCGGTAAAATGGACCTAGCAAATTTTGTGTTTAGCTCGCAACTCAAAAAGCAGGCAGGAGCTTATAGAGAGTATGTTGTAAATGCAAAATGCACCTGACACAATTGTCCTAAGCAAGTTGTCCAGAATGGACATTGTCAATGAGGCAGCTTCAGGTGCCTGTCCTGAAGGCTGCAATGTTTTGTGGCTTATCTATGCTAGGGAATTATTAAAAAACAATGGTGTCAATGCCTGTATTTTCACAGATGCGATCAGAGAGTTGCTTTTGAAAGGCAGTGGAAAGCATCGAAACATAATGATTGTAGGTCCTGCCAACTGTGGCAAAACTTTTCTCCTGGACCCATTGAACGAGCTATTTTCAATGTTCACGAATCCTGCCAGCACAAGCTATGCACAGCTTGGTGCTGAAAAGGCAAATATCATTTTCTTGAATGATTTTCAATATTCTGCTGATATCTTGCCTTGGAAGGACATGCTTTACTTTTGTAGGGGCAAACAATTCATTTTGTGGCTCCAAACACCAGCTATGCAAAGGATAATCTCTTCAATAGGGATACTCCTATATTTCCGACAAGCAAAGAACCAATCAGATACCCAGGCCGGTATAACATAACAGATGAAAGGGAGAATGAAATGATGGACATAAGGTGGAAATTCTTCAGATTTTGCTAGATTGCAGAGAGAGAGAGACGTGAAAGTGGTACCAAGGTGCAAGCGCTGCTTTTCAGAGCTTGTATGGCTTGGAATGGACATGTGATGTATTGACTCTTTAATTCACGCCACATTTAGCATCATACTTTTGTTTTGTAGTTAGTTTGTTTTGTTTTTCTATACAGAGAATACAGAGAGAATCGTCTTGACCAGGCCTAGTGGTTGAGACAGTTTTAAGGGTGACCAACGGGCCACCAAAAGCATTCTCTAACTTACGCACATTATTGCACCAGTCATCAACGGGTCACCTTTTCTTTAATAAAATAAGATATATATTTTTTTAAATAGAATGGCGACCTGTTGGTGACTCGTTCAGTGATGTACTGTAGTTAAGAGATGTCCATGGTGACT
>JACTAT010000057.1:446683-481674 GCA_014526335.1 Chrysaora quinquecirrha | reverse complement strand
TATCATTAAAATCCAGAATTGCAGACCATATCAAAATACAACACAGGAAGTGAGCACAACAACAAGATCAACAGCCATGCTGACATACGATATGCACGACTGACATCCGATATGCCAAATTCGGCAAACGGAAGCAAAAGGCCCTCTCGTACTTAAGGGTCATTTCAGAATTTAGTACTTAAGAGTCATACTTGGGGTCCTGGGTCCTGGGTCCTGGGGTATGGTTTTATACTATGCCAAAAAGAATATTATCAAAATATTTAAAGATATAACTAATTAAAGATTAACAGTCAATGAGCAAATAAATGAATAAGCCAATAAGCAAATCATTGTAAATACAACAGATAAATGATGAACGGGAAGAACTAAAAATAAATTAAAATTAAGAAATGAATTATTTCTTTAATATTCAAATATGTGAGCTTAATTTTTGATTTTTCAGATGCTTGATGTACTCTTTTTGTGATTTGATTTTCCTATCTTCTGATGTCTGGTTGTTCCAGAGTTTGGCCCCTCTAACTATAATTGTTCGTTCACCTAAACGTTTATGCGTTTTAGGTACTTTGTATTGATCATTGTGTGTCTTGTGGGGTAAGAATGTGTTGTAGAATTTGCTGGAAAGAAATTATGGAATACCTCTGCGAGATTATCTTTGTTATGTGTGAAAGAGTGCATGATTCTCAGCACTTTTAGCTCATACTGATCTGTAACTTTCAACGTTTCAAAGTCCTTGTGTATTTTATTTGTAGATGCTAATTTGTTTTTGAATTGAAGAATTTTCAGTATACGATTTTGGTGAACTTGCAGACGGTTTAGGAGTTTAGTAAAAGTATCCCCGTAAACTTCAAAGGCATAGTCAATCTTTGATTGTATGAAGGCATTGTATAAAAATTTTAAACATTTCTTCGGAAGCAGATGACGTATTTTTCTGAAGATAGAAGCATATTTGATAATATTTGTGCCTACTTGATTAATGTGCTTTTCCCATGTAAGCCTTTCGTCAATAGTTAAGCCTAAGTATTTCACAGCATTAGATCTTTTAATTTCTTCACCTATTCTTACTCTCGATGCATCTGTGAACGATTTTTTACCTGGAGAGAAGACTGAATACACAGTTTTGTCGATACTCAGTTTCAATTTATTAGAAAGTAGCCAGATACTTAGTTTGTCAAGTTCAGTCTTTGTCTCAGCAGTTACACGCTAGCGAATCTATAATCACTACTGTGGTGGATAATCACTACTGTGGTGGTACTATTTGCATACTGTGGTGGTAGTTTCTGCGTACTGTGGTGGATAATCACTACTTGTGGTGGTTTACTATGCTTGCGGTGGTGGCAGTTTTGTCGTAATGTGGTGGATAATCACTAGTTGTGGTGGTTTACTATGCTTGCGGTGGTGGCAGTTTTGGCGTACTGTGGTGGATAATCACTACTTGTGGTGGTTTACTATGCTTGCGGTGGTGGCAGTTTTGGCTTACTGTGGTGGATAATCACTACTTGTGGTGGTTTACTATGCTTGCGGTGGTGGCAGCTTTGGCGTACTGTGGTGGATAATCACTACTTGTGGTTGTTTACTATGCTTGCGGTGGTGGCAGTTTTGGCGTACTGTGGTGGATAATCACTACTGTGGTGGTTTACTATGCTTGCGGTGGTGGCAGTTTTGGCGTACTGTGGTGGATAATCACTACTTGTGGTGGGTAACTATGCTTGTTGTGGTGGTAGTTTTGGTGTACTGTGTTGAATAATCACTACTGTGAGAGTTATTATTCTTGCCGTTGTAGTAGTTTTTGTGTACTGCGGTGGACACAAACTATGCTGCGGTGGGTTTTTTCCTTCAGGTTTTTATGTTCATGGTGTACGGCTCATATTTTGTCATCGCATTGATTTTTAATGCGTTTTCACGAACCATAAATGAGATCAAAAGGTTGAATTTTGCTTCGAAGAAGTCTAGACAATTTGACCTTTCAAAATCAAAACTCGAAAATTCAGAAAAGTGACGGGCAGTTCAATGACAGTCCTGTGCCAAGAGGCATTTATATTGTTACTCTGCCTCGCTTTTGGGTGTAAGTAATGTTTCTTAGGCAGAATGTTTCTTACTCTGTGTAAATTATTCTTAGGCAGTAGTCACCATTGACTTAATTTTTGCTCAGAAACTTTGCACATAGCAATCCCATTAATAAAAGTGCACTTCTTCGGATTTGCAGCAAAAAGAAGCATATTATTAACTTCAAATTGTAAGGAATACTCAGGTAAAATAAAAAATGACACCTTTAGCGAGGTTTCATTCTGGACATTATACATTATAACATCTACACTATAACTTATTATATAAAAGAGCATCGAGAAAAAGCTGCCACGCTATATCATCTAAAGCTGCCACGCTATATTATCTAAAACATACGCTGTGCTACTAAAGTCACAAATTTACAGAATGGATCGGGATAACCCGCATTGTTAATATTAATGAGAAACTCATCGATATTCTCAATTATAAACGCCTTTGCTTCAGTCTCTCTTTCGTTCAGAAAAAGTCTTTTCCTTGCCTTCGGATTTTCAGAGGCTCTCTCAGCTCCTTTTCTAAGTTTTCTTGGCGCACATGGTTCCGCAGTTATAAAATCTCGTACCTCCATCAGACTAGTTCCTTCCAAGACATTTTCTTAATATTCTGCCATCAAAATATATCATTATCACGCTACCTGAGCTACACATACTACATTGAGAGGCACGAGGCAAATCATGCTTGCATCATGGGCGGGCTATCCATCACTCAATGATCGAGGTTGTAGACGAAAATAGTGAACAATTGAATCTAATTTTTTTAACCACAATTTATCCGATCAAACAATTATAGTCATTTAACAAAACGGTACCCACCACAGCAAGCATAGTAAACCAACACAAGTAGTGATTATCCACCACAGTGCGCCAAAACTGCCACCACCGCAAGCATAGTAAACCACCACAGTAGTGATTTTCCACCACAGTACGCCAAAACTGCCACCACTGCAAGCATAGTAAACCACCACAAGTAGTGATTACCCACCACAGTACGCCAAAACTGCCACCACCGCAAGCATAGTAAACCACCACAAGTAGTGATTATCACCACAGTACGCAGAAACTACCACCACAGTATGCAAATAGTACCACCACAGTAGTGATTATCCACCACAGTAGATTATAGATTCGCTAGCGTGAGTTAGTTGATCAATATTTTGTCCTGACGAAAAGATGGTTGTATCATCGGCAAAAAGTCTTTGTTTTAGTTTCGCCCCTTTTACTATATCATTGATATATATTGTAAAGAGAATAGGACCAAGCACGGATCCTTGTGGTATCCCTGTGGTGATGTTGCCGAACTTGGATTGTGTCTTGTTTACGAAAGTATATTGTTGCCTTTTTGTAAGGTAACTAGTGAACCATTTGTTGGAGATCCCTCTAAAGCCGTAATGCTTGAGTTTTGAATTAGAATCTCGTGATCTATGGTATCGAAAGCTTTTTTGAGGTCAAGAAAGACGCCAATTACAAAGTTACCTTTATCAAGGTTATTGTAGAGTTCATTTAGAGCTTCAGTTAACGCTAGGACAGTTGAATGGTTTTCCCTAAATCCAAACTGATATTTGTATATAATTTTGGGTTTTTTTTAGGAATTCCTTAACTCTATTGCATACAAGTCGTTCAAATAATTCCTCAAGACAAGAAAGAAGTGAGATAGGGCGGTAGTTATCCATCTATTGCAATCTATTTCCTTTCTTGAAAACAGGTATAACTTTTGCAATTTTCCAAATGTCCGGGAAAACTCCCGTTGTAAGAGAGACATTGAAGATGTGAGTTAGTGGAAGAGCAAGGTCATCACCACAGTCTTTTATCAGAAATGGTCGTATGGCGTCATGTCCCGCAGCCTTCTTTGGCATCAGACGATTAATCTCAGCTATGACTTCTTCAACATGTATCCTGTTGAAGAAGAAAGTGTTGGCATTTTGATTGGTCAGAAATGCAGAAAAGTGTTTAGTGGTTTTGGGGAATAGTAGAGGCGATCTCATTTCCAATCGAGCAGAAAAAGTTGTTTAGTGAATTAGCTATCTCGCTATTATTTGTAAGAGTCACTTAAGATTTATTGATGATTTTTGCTTTGTTGGAGGTTTTGTTGGACATTTTAGGATTGAGCATTGGCCCCATTATAGCCCACATGTTAGTGACTGCTTCTAAAACGTGAGGATCCTCTAGGTATCCACATCATAGGTCTAAGTCTTGGTAATAAGTATCTAGTGCAAAGGATTAACTGTGAAATCGTTGTCAATTGTGCATTTTATGAAGCAAGCATGAAAATTGGCATACCTACCCAGTTTGATACGCTGAAGATGATGGGATACAGACCCCCATCGAAAATGCCCCCAGATGCTATTTTTAGACTGGGGTACACGGTACCATACCTTTACAAGGGTTTCTACCATAACAATGTTGGGAATAACGATACTGACATGAAACTTGGCAAGAATGCACAGTTTGATACGCTGAAAAAGATAGGATGCAGACACCTCCGGAAAAATGCCCCCTATTCTATTTTTAGACTGGGGTACTCGGTACCATACCTCTAGAAGTGTTTCTATTGTAACTATGTTGGGAATTAAGATATTGCAATGAAACTTGGCAAGTATACACAGTTTGATGCGCTGAAAAAGAAAGGATGCAGACCCCTTCGGAAAATGCCCCCTATTCTATTTTTAGACTGGGGTACTCGGTACCATACCTCTACAAGTGTTTCTATTATAACTATGTTTGGAATTAAGATATTGCAATGAAACTTGGCAAGTATACACAGTTTGATAAGCTGAAAAAGATAGGATGCAGACCCCCCCCCCCGGAAAAGTGCCCCCTTATTGTATTTTTAGACTGGGGTACTCAGTGCCATACATCTACAAGCGTGTCAATTGTAACTATATTGGGAATTACGATATTGCAATGAAACTTGGCAAGAGTGCACAGTTTGATACGCTAATAAAGATGGGATGCAGACCCCTCCGGAAAAATGCCCCCTATTCTATTTTTAGACTGGGGTACTCGGTACCATACCTCTACAAGTGTTTCTATTATAACTATGTTTGGAATTATGATATTGCAATGAAACTTGGCAAGTATACACAGTTTGATAAGCTGAAAAAGATAGGATGCAGACCCCCCCTCCGCGGAAAATTGCCCCCTTATTGTATTTTTAGACTGGGGTACTCAGTGCCATACCTCTACAAGCGTGTCAATTGTAACTATATTGGGAATTACGATATTGCAATGAAACTTGGCAAGAGTGCACAGTTTGATACGCTAATAAAGATGGGATGCAGACCCCCTTTGAAAAAGTGTCCCCAGTTCTATTTTGAGACTAGCAGACTCGGTTCCATACCA
Organism: Chrysaora quinquecirrha; assembly: GCA_014526335.1. Taxonomy (NCBI): domain Eukaryota; kingdom Metazoa; phylum Cnidaria; class Scyphozoa; order Semaeostomeae; family Pelagiidae; genus Chrysaora; species Chrysaora quinquecirrha. Next base: position 476,275 of record JACTAT010000057.1, on the reverse strand, counting down.
CTCTCAAAACGTTTCAATTATAACTGTGATATACTACGTTAAGATATTACAGTAGGAACATTCCTCGTATCTATATGCTTCAATGCTGCGTCAGACTGGCATACCTACTTTCAAGCATCTCTATTTCATAACTATTAATTAGATGTTTCCACAAGTGGATACAACAATAAGTGGGATCCGAACCTGGGCTGCATGACCAGAGAGCCAACGACGTTTCCTCTGCGCTATAAAGCTCAATGAAATCACCGAGCAACTCTCCAAGTCATACAGCCAAAGGCTCTCCTCCCGTCTGACGTTTTTTCTTTCCACTATGTCGAGCCTTCTTCAGCACCATATCAATAACTATTAATTATTTACAAACTTATCATAAACTTAAAACATGTTTGTATGAAATGTTAATAATAAATTAAATAAGAAATAGTGGTCTAGTACAAACCCCTCGCTTAACGCCGCCTAATGCATTTTCAAGTATACAGTAAGTTGTATAAAACTGATGCAGTGTTGTTTATCATATTTACAATGCATTTCACTATACTCATCATCTTATCTTACCTTAACTAAAGAGCATCTGGGGCTACCGCTCGTGTGCTCCGTTCATCTAAGGGTGCACCCATGTTCTCGCATACAAGAATATATAAGAGCCAATGTATATGATAGAGGGTCTGTATGCTGAAAGTTTATAAATTTGCACACTATAGAGAGGCAATTTGTACACAAATACATGGCGAACACAATGAGACCTAAAACCATAATTCAAGGATATACAAATCATTAATTATTTACAAACTTATCATAAACTTAAAACATGTTTGTATGAAATGTTAATAATAAATTAAATAAGAAATAGTGGTCTAGCACAAACCCCTCGCTTAACGCCGCCTATTATTATATTATTATTATTATTATTATTATTATTATTATTATTATTATTATTATTATTATTATTATTATTATTATTATTATTATTATTATTATTATTATTTATACTGTATGTACAATCAGCTAAACTTGAGAACCACTTGAGTATATGACCTCTGTGCAAATTTAAAAAACTTTCAGCATACATGACCTCTATAATATACACCGACTCTCATATACGACCAATCTCCTCAGACCGTGTTCTTTGACGCGGGAACACGGGGTGCCGGAGCATAGACGTTATCCCTCCTAAATTCTCTTTAAGGGAGATTAGATGCTGAGTACGATGTGAAGGGGGCTGGTATTGTTAAATATATTATCATTATGATATACAACATTGCATCAGTTTTTATACACCATACTGCATAGATGAAATGCGTTGCAAGGCGTTTAGTGCGGGCTGGTACTAGGCCCAAAATTTCTTTTTTCATTATTAATTATTATTTCATTAAAAAAATCCCAAGTCTAAAAATAGAATGAAGGGTCATTTTTCCGAAGGGGCCTGCATCCTATCTTTTTCAGCGCATCAAACTGTGTATTCTTGCCAAGCTTCATTGAAATATCGTAATTCCCAACATAGTTATAATAGAAACGCTTGTAGAGGTATGGTATCGAGTACCCCAGTCTAAAAATAGAATAAGGGGGCATTTTTCCGGAAGGGGCTTGCATCCTATCTTTTTCATCTTATAAAACTGTGAATACTTGCCAAGTTTTATTGCAATATCTTAATTCCCAACATAGTTACAATAGAAACGCTTGTAGAGGTATGGTAACGAGTACCCCAGTCTAAAAATAGAATAAGGGAGCACTTTTCCGGAGGGGTCTGCATCCTATCTTTTTCAGCGTATCAAACTGTGCATTCTTGCCAAGTTTCATGTCAGTATCGTTATTCCCAACATTGTTATGGTAGAAACCCTTGTAGAGGTATGGTACCGAGTACCCCAGTCTAGAAATAGCATCTGGGGGCATTTTTCGATTGGGGTCTGTATCCCATCATCTTCAGCGTATCAAACTGAGTAGGTATGCTAATTTTCATGCTTGCTTCATAAAATGCACAATTTTGACAAATAGCTGATATACTAATCAGTCTAAGTCTAGGTAGTCTAGTCTCTTCTGGTTTTCGCCAGTACTTAAAACGTTTAGTCATTCATAAATATTGCTTCCACTATTATTGAAATTTCCTCAGATTCAGGAAATTTGACAGTCACAAGAAAATTTTGGAGGAAATTCATATTTTTGAGGAATTTTGAAGAAATTTTGTAATTTTGGTTTTCCATCATATGTATTCCAAGTATTTCTTTTCTTTGATCATTGTATTTGAAAGTTCCAATCTTCAAAATTTCATAGTTCTTTAGTGTAATGAAATGAGTCATAACTCAACATGACACGTGGTGGCTGAACATTGTTGTTAATTATTCTTAATTATTCTTATTTATGCTTACTCGTTTCCAGACTCTTTTTAGTATTTAAGGAATATTTCCGTTCTTTTATTCAGTTGTTGTCCTTAGTTCGTCACGTCATTCGCTTCGTTTACGTATTCAGTTCAATCGTTTCAATGCTCACAGTAATTACCAATAGTTTATGTATATAGTTTATTAGTTATGTATATATTTGGGAGATAAGTTGTTCTCTTGTTTCACGTTCTTCACAAATTGGTGCCGTGACCAGTATTCGAGTTATAGCCGTTCGTATTCTTTCATTCATTCGTAATCATGCCGCCGAAGCAAAAAACGCAGTTCGAGAAGCTCAAACAAGAGAGAAGACAACTTAGACGCACATTCACGAAGATTTTCAACGAGGCATCCGTTCTATTCACGAAAACAACTCTCACAGACGACGAAATCACGACTCTAAAGTCAGCATTCGAATTATTAAAGGCTACGTTTCAAGAAGGAAGCAATCTGGAGAAAGACATCAAGAACATCGTCCTTGAAGAAGTAGAAGACGAAGCCGAACAGGATGAGTTCTTTGATGAAGGTGATTCTGTTATAATTGCAAATAAAGGTAAGCTCAGTAAGCTTGAGTTCATTATCTCTAAATTCGAAAAACCAGCCGCGAATCCGGCCACGCCGTCCTTCCTCGCCGCAGCCACAGCCTTCTTCTTCGACTCCCACGTTTTCACGTTCAAAACTACCAGATCTAAACCTCCCCACTTTCGACGGTAATATTACGGAGTGGATTGGGTTCTGAGAACGTTTCCAGTCGCAAGTAGGGAAATCTCCTGATCTCCCTAATTCTGCTAAGTTCACGTACATTATGGGTCAACTCAGAGGAGAGGCATTGGCTACTGTGAAAGGTCTTATCCCTTCAGATCAAAATTACGCTATTTTAGAAGCTACGTTACAAGAAAACTTTGGCCTTCCTAGGAGAATCATTCGCGCTCACGTTTTGAATTTGCTTAAAATGCCTAAACCGACCCCCGTCGCCAGTAGCTTACGTCATTTTTACAATTCTTTGATGGGTGATATTCGTTCGCTTAAATCTCTCAAGATTGATGTCGCGGCTTGTGCCCCATTCCTAGTGCCCATCATAGAAGACAAGCTTCCTGGTAAAGTACTCAGTCATATAGGTGATTGTGGTAAACAGTCAATTTTCGATTTAAAGGGCTTTATCGAGAAACTCTAAGAATATATTACCCGCCAAGAGCAGGCAGCAATCGCAAATCGGCCAACTGGCCACCAGCCGTCTTTTGAGTCATACGAACCCCCGTCTACTACTTTCAGTACTCTGTCTGCCTCCGTAAACGTTCGTTGCCAACTTTGTAAGGGCCCACATGGCGCCCAACGCTGCCCTCTGCCCGCAGCCGATAAGACAACCGCTGTAGTCAGCAATAAACTTTGCCTTAACTGTTTATATACGGGATATCGTGTCTCACAATGCAATGCTAAAGGTCGTTGTGCTAAATGTAAGGGAAAGCATCACACGGCTATTCACGGGATTCAAATCCACCGTAACACTAGTTCAAGTAATTCTCAACGTAACAGTAATTCAGCAAGGCAACCCCCGTCGCAAGCAAACACGCATGTTGCTATAATTTCTAACGAGCCACCTACGCCTCAGGCCGCTCCTAGCATTATTCCTACGGCTCCTACGTCATCTCAACAAACCGTTTCTATCTGTGCTTTCGCTGCACCACGTTCTAGCTTGTTGGATATTAACATTGAAAATAACATTGATCCGTTAAAGCCTGTTTATTCTTCTGATGTCGATTCTAACGTTATTAAGTTCAAGGATTCTGATACGCTTATAAGCTCTCATAATGTTGATATCTCTGAAGCGCAATCTAAGCCTGAAAACACTGTCGTAACCAGTAACTTCGCTAACACGATTCTTTTGAAAACCGCTAAAGCTCTCACAATTTCTGCAGATAAGAAAGTTACAGCCAGAATCTTTTTCGATGAAGGCTCACAGCGCAGTTACGTTCGCACCGCATTTGCTTCTGAATTGGATTTAATTCCTACGTCCTACGAATTGGCCTAGAAACCCCCACAGGAATAGAAAATGTTCGCCTTCTCATAACAGACGAAATTGTTCAACCTTTGCAACAATATTGCTTCAAGGAAATAAAATCTAACCCCCGTCTTCAAGATTTGCCTTTGGCTAACGATTTTAAGGATGGCTCCTTTGTCGTTGATATTCTATTAGGAGCTGATGCCGCGTATCGCTTTCTTGGCAACGTTTCACAAGAAAGTTCACACCCATTGATTCAAGAATCTAAATTTGGATATGTTTTATCCGGTCCTTTGCTTAACGATTCAAAGCCGACTTGTGAGTCAACACCAAAGGGTCACGACATTTCAACAAACACGATTAACTCGCCTTTCGCAGATTCTGACAATAGCCAAAACGACTCTGCTGTTTCCCTTGAAAATTTGATGAGCAATTCATCTTTGTTTATTCAAATCGACCGTCTATTTCAAGATCAATTCGTTTCTGAAACACCTCAGGACACGCAAATGAATGAATTTTTACATTCCTATCGCCAGCAAATCGAATTTCGAAATGGATCTTATTACGCCCCTTTGCCTTGGAGAACTGACCACCCGCCTGTGCCCTCGAATTTGAACCTCTGCAAAAAACGTTTAGAACAAGTCACGACACAATTAAACAAACTAAGCCTAATGGACGCCTACCGTAAGGTTATGGCCGAACATTTGTCCAATGGTTATATAGAAGAGGTCCCTGATTTACAACAACCATGGCCTGAAGAAGGGTGTCATTACCTTCCTCATTTCTTTGTTTTAAAGGATTCCGAAACAACTCCTTTAAGAATCGTTTTCGCTGCCAACACCGGTCAAGTTAGTCTCAACGACTGTCTTTATACGGGCCCCTGCCTCCTCAATAATTTGGTTGAGTTGCTAATTCGTTTTCGCTTTCCAAAATACGCATTCGTTGCTGATATTCAACGCGCTTTTCTAAACATCAAGCTCAGAGAAGAGGACAGACCGTTCGTACGTTTTTTATGGTACAAAGATAACGACCCGTCAAAAGAAATCTGTGTTTATACATGCAACACAATCGTTTTCGGCCGCACTAGCAGTGCAATAACACTAGGTGCTGTTTTACTCGAGCATTTGCAGAAATATAACGATCCCATTGCTGTCGATTTATCGCAAAAGCTTTACGTCGATAATCTCTTTTCCGGTGCTCAAACCGAGGCTGAAGCTACAGCTTATTTTCATAAAGCGCGCGAAATCATGGGAAAAGGTCATTTCGTTCTCCGACAATGGTCGACAAATTCGCCAAGTTTACAAGAACTGATAAACGCTAATCAACTCAAAACCAAATCAGACATTATTTCTTTGCACGGTCTTCAGTGGAATCCCTCTGCTGATTGCATTTCGTTTCAACCGAAAAATTTTGATTCATCCGCCGATTCTCTTACGAAACGTAAAGTGTTAAGCATCGCAAGTCAATTATTCGACCCGCTAGGTCTTGTTTTACCCGTCACCATACTCGCTCGTCTATTTCTCGCTGAACTTTGGGATGAAAAACTCGGATGGGACCAACCTTTGCCTATTCAGAAAATAAATGCTTGGAAAAACATTGAAAAAGAACTTTCTGTCGTTTCGAATTTCCAGTTTCCTCGTTGGATTGATTTCGATCCTAATCAGCCAGTTTATCTACACGTTTTTACCGACGCTAGCAAGCTAGTCATGGGTGCCGTCGCGTACCTTAGTCAGGGTGACAAATGTATTCTTCTTGGTTCAAAATCTAAATTAGCGCCTCGTGGTAAGAAAACTCTTACTTTCCCTCAGCGTGAACTGAGTGCTATGTTGCTTGGATCTCAATTTTGCGCCAACATGCTTAAATAATCAAGAAAAAATTCGCTACAGTTCATGTTCGCTTGTGGACTGATTCGGAAATCACACTGCATTGGCTTTCGTCAAAGCGCAAGTTAAAGGAATTCGTGCAAAATAAGGTTGACGCAATAAATCGCCTTTTTGAATCTACTGTCTGGGGTCATACACCCTCACCAGAAAACCCTGCAGACCTCGTCTCTCGTGGCTGTAGTGCGCAGTCTCTGCTCAAATCGCAATTATGGAATAATGGTCCATCCTGGATAAATAACACAGCCTCGTGGCCACAATGGCCTAAATCGCAACCTGTTTCATCTACAGTTGTCGCTTCCGTCGCTGAACAACAAATAGCGTTACCGTCGCCTAGCGTTTGCAGTATCATAGATTTATCACGTTTCAATGACTATTCTCGCCTTCTGGCGTCGTCAGTTTATGTCCATCGTTTTTGTTTTCGTACTGGGACTAAAGGAACCCCTACTACTTCGGATCTTGATTCCGTAGAGACCGAATGGATTCGCTCACAGCAGCAGCAGTTTTATCCACAAGTCATTGATTCTCTGTCGTCTCGTCAAAACCCAAACAAGGCTCACACTCCCCCGATTGTTCGTCAGCTGAACTAATTTCTCGATCAGAAAGGACTCATTCGCACGAAAGGACGCTTTGCTATAGAATCTTCATTGATTTTATTACCGCCGAATTCTCGTTTCACCGACTTAGTGGTCCTAGATCATCATCAGCGTTTACACCATATTGGTGTCGGCGGAACTATCGTCGCGCTACGTCAACGCTTCTGGATTCCATCTGCTCGCTCTGTCGCTCGTCGCCTTTTGCGTAAATGTTCCACATGTAAGAAAGTCACCGGAAGACCGTTTCTCCTGCCTACTTCATCACAGCTACCACAGTTTCATGTAGACGCATCAAGCCGACCGTTTTCGAACATAGGCGTCGACTTCACTGGTCATTTTCTCGTGAAAGATCACCATGGCAATCATCGGAAAGTTTACATCTGTTTGTTTACTTGTCTAACCACACGAGCTATCAGCTTGGAACTCGTAGAAGATCTTACGACCTCGTCATTTCTACAAGCATTTCGTAAACATTGCAGTGTTTATTCAACTCCTCGTTTAATATTATCGGACAATGCTCATACCTTCAAGTGCGCAGAACAGAACTTAGAGAAATTGCTCTCTCTTTTCGACTCTCCGTTATTCAGCATGCTTTCACCCAGAAACGTATTACATTTCGTTATATTCCCGCACGCAGCCCTCATTAGGGTAGAGTTTATGAACGCTTAATCGGTCTTTCCAAAACGTGTCTAAAGAAGGTACTCGGTCGCTCATTCGTTAGTTTATCAGAATTATCTACATTATTAAAGGAAATTCAAGCCGTTCTCAACGATCGCCCGCTCACTTACGTCAATTCGGACATTCAAGATCTGCAGCCGCTTACTCCAAGTCAGCTACTCTTCGGATACAACGTCACAGCGCTACCCTATCCGCCATACGACGACGACGAATCATCTGATCCGACATTTGGTGAGAAAGACGACAGTTCACGTGCACAGCATCGTCGCTCAGCACTGTATCATCATTTTTCTTCACGTTTCAGCAAAGAATACCTGTCATTTCTCCGCGAAATACATTCGTTACATCACCGCAACCAGTCTTCTTCCGAGAATCACATCAAAGTAGGAGACATTGTTCTTGTCGCAGATACCGACAAACCAAGACATCTTTGGGATTTTGACAAAATAATCAATTTTGCAATAATAACGCTCCCCCAATTTCTTCTGAAAGTTATGAAGTCGTAGACCCCGTAAGTTTAGATATTGGTGCATATTTAGATGCTACAACAGCCTTAAAATCACTTCGTTTGAGAAATCTCAACCGCCTTATCGTTGGATATTTGAATATTAACTCAATTAGGAATAAACTAGGGGCACTGACTGAAATAAACTCGCAAATTTTAGATATTTTGATGATTGCTGAAACCAAAATAGATTCTTCATTTCCGAAGCAACAATTTGTAATTGATGGATATTCTACTCCCCTTCGATTAGACAGAAATCAAAATGGTGGGGGAATATTAGTATATGTTCGTAATGGAATAACTGCTCACCAGCTCACTACTTTTTCGTTTCCAGATGGTATAGAATGCCTAAGTCTAGAAGTTAATTTAAACAAAGAGAAGTGGGTATTGTTTAGTGTCTATCGTCCACCTAGTTAGCGTGCTGGACTCACAACGAAAATGTTGTGGGCTCGAGCCACGGTCTTTCCACTTGTGTTGCAGAGATACTGACCTTGGGCAAGTTGCTAACACAAATGTGCCTCTCTCCACCCAGGTGTATAAATGGGTACCTGGTCGGTAGTTATGAGCGCCGTGTGTGGCTGCACCCTGCTATATGCTAATGCATCCAGACCAGGGGTAAAGTGTAAAGTCGACTGAGTAGCCCTAGGCTAGTAGTAGACTCAAAAACGGCAACTTTAAACTTTAAAATTACAAACGCTACAATGCTCCATTTATGACCAAGAACCTACGCAAGGCCATCATGGTTCGCAAGGCCACCTACGCAAGGCCATCATGGTTCGCTCGAAACTACGCAATCGATATAACAAAAATAAAACACCTGAGAACTGGAATAATTACCGCACACAGAGAATCCTATGTGTCAAACTACTTAGGTCAACAAAAAAAGATTACTTAAATAACTTAGACACTAACCTAATCACAGGCAACAAAAAATTTTGGAAAACTATAAAACCTGCTTTTTCAGAAAAATGCCGACAGAACAAGAAAATAATTCTGATTGGAAATGAAAATATTATTTCTAAAGAAAATGAAACAGCAGAAATCTTAAATCAGTTTTTTGTAACAATAACCGATTCCCTTGACATAAATAAACATGCGGAAAACATAAAATCAACAGATGGCATATCAGACATGACTTTAAAAGCAGTAGAAAAATATTCAAACTATCCAAGCATTAAACAAATCAAGAATCACTTTCCAAATGTAGGCACATTTACGTTTAGGGCGGTCACAAAAATTGAAATCGAAAATGAAATAAGAAACCTTAATACCAAAAAAGCTACCACTTTCAAAAACATACCTCCTAAAGTCCTTAAAGAAAACTCAGATATATGCGCAAATCCCCTACTTGAAATATTTGACAACTGTATAATAAATTCGCAATTCCCAGATGAGCTCAAATGTGCCAATGTCTCTGCGCTACATAAGAAAGATGAAACCTCAAAGAAAGAAAATTATAGACCAATCAGTGTTTTACTAACGGTATCTAAAGTGTTTGAAAGGCTCTTGGAAAAACAATTAAAAGAATACATTTCAACCTATCTGTCCAATTTACTTTGCGGCTTTCGTAAGGGTTACAATACTCAACAAGCTTTAGTCCGATTTTTGGAAAAATGGAAAATATGTCTTGATAACGGAGGAAAAGTTGGAGCTGTTTTGATGGATTTGTCCAAAGCTTTCGACTGTTTAAAACACGACCTTCTGATTGCTAAATTAGAAGCATATGGACTTAACTATGGGGCATTAACACTTGTAAATGATTATTTAACAAATAGACAACAAAGAGTTAAGATCAATGGCTCCCTTAGTTCATGGAAAAAGCTAATCTTAGGCGTTCCACAGGGCTCTGTTCTTGGCCCACTTTTCTTCAACATATTCATAAATGACTTTTTTCTTAACATTGAGGAAACGGATATCTGTAACTATGCTGATGATACCACCTTATTTGTTTGTGATGATAACATGCATGATGCAATTGTCATGTTAGAAAATGACTCGGTCAGGGCAAACAAATGGTTTTCTGAAAATTACATGAAACTCAATGAAGAAAAATGTCATCTGATGACCTTAGGTGATAAAACAGATGAACCGACTTCTATTCGTATTGTTAATACTACCATAAAAGGTAGCAGTGAAGAAAAACTACTTGGTGTCCTTATTGATGATAGACTTACCTTTGAACAACACATTAGCAAACTGTGTCAAAAAGTAAGCAATAAAATCTATGCACTATCCCGTGTACGAAATTTTATGGACCAACACAAACTTAGGTTACTAATGAGAGCATTTATAAATAGTCAATTTCAATACTGCCCTCTAGCATGGATGTTTCACTCTAGAAAATTGAATAACATGATCAACAAACTTCATGAACGAGCACTTAGAATCACATATAGAGATCACGAATCTAGCTTTCAAACGCTTTTGGAAAAAGACGGGTACTATTACTGTACATGAAAATAACTTAAAAGTACTTATGATCGAAATGTACAAAAGTAAGCATGGATTGAGCCCCTCTTTTATGAAATAAATTTTTCCGTCTCGTCAAAGCCACTATGCACTTAGAAGCAACATGGAACGGCATACAGTGCGGCTGTAGACTCTGCCAGACGTTTATCCGATCGCTAGGACTTTTATAGATAGTGTTTTTAGAGTTTTACCTTCTTTCAATTATTACATTGTTACTAGTTTTATACTCTTTTATCAAATATATTAATGGTTGGCTTTTATTAGCTGTATTGTAAATTATTACTGTACATTTTAGCTATTTTTCATGCCAACAGTGTAAATAAAGGAATAATAATAATAAATAAATAATGGGAACTTGGTCTCGTGTCAGAACTGATTCTTGGCTCTGACAAATTATGTAGAGCAGCCGTAGTGCGCACTCCCCGCGGTCGCACAACTCGTTCCATTCTTAAGTTATATCCTCTAGAGATAAACGCTCATTTCGATCAACAAGATGAAGAAAAGCACTCTGAAGAACATTCCGCACCGAAACGCTCGCTTCGTCGAGCAGCGTTTGAAGCCAGGGACGCTATCAAGGCCCAGCTAATAGACAGTACTCAAGATTAGCTTTTTGCCGGGCCCCCAGTGTTAATTATTCTTAATTATTCTTATTTATGCTTACTCGTTTCCAGACTCTTTTTAGTATTTAAGGAATATTTCCGTTCTTTTATTCAGTTGTTGTTCTTAGTTCGTCACGTCATTCGCTTCGTTTACGTATTCAGTTCAATCGTTTCAATGCTCACAGTTATTACCAATAGTTTATGTATATAGTTTATTAGTTATGTATATATTTGGGAGATAAGTTGTTCTCTTGTTTCACGTTCTTCACAATTGTATTCCAATTGTTTCCGTTGACTGTATTCAGTTGGCCAATTCCATGAAATTCCACTTGGTGTGATCGGTGTGATTCGACTGTGAAAGTGCTAAAAACTTTCTTAAGGATTTTGATTTTAAGCTTCCTTGATCTTGAGTTCATGTAAAATGTAAAATTACCCATCTCATATTTTCTTTTCTTTTCTTGGTTTTTCCTAGTGGTTTTTATTCAGTAAATAAAGCAAATTATAAAACATTGATGCAGCTATCAGTTATCAAACGGCAAAATGTTTCTGTTTCCATAGTCCCAAGGAAAAAAATTTTGAAGTTTAACCACGGCCCCGGCCCTCAAGGCCCTCATTTTGGAGCCCTCGGGCCCTCGGGGCATCCTATATTTTTAGCGATATTTCAAGTCAAGGCCTCCATATTTCGCTGAAACAAAGTAAAATAGACGTTTTTATGGTAAAGGCGAGCAGAAACGCCATTTTTATTATCTCAATCAAAAGACCTGTTCGTGCAAGCGGTGGAAGAGGTAAATTCAAGGAATTAAAGTGTTCGTGCTTCCTACTTAGAATTAGTACTGCTCTTGCAACACTTTTTATCACTGCACATTTTTACTGTTTATCATTGCACAAATTCATTTTATCGCTGCACAAAGTGGTTATTACTGCAACTTAAAATTAGGTATGGCGGCTAACTGTTCAAAAGATAGGGCGCCTGTCGCTGTGTACGAAGAATGCTGGTACGCTGAGCAGGCCAGAGATGGTAATGATGGCGAAGATGACGAAAATGTTGAAACAAATTACGTCATCCTGATGCTGCAGATAATATTGATGATGATTATGATGGTGATAATAATGATGACAATGATTATGTCGATACCAATAACCACATATATGATGATGATTATGCTTAACAATAATAATGACGATGATCATTATTATGATGATAATGATAATAATAGTATGCATGATGATGATCGTGATTATGATGATGATTACGATGATGATTACGATGATCTTCTTAATGATGATAATTATGATGATGATGATGATGATGATGATGATGATGATGATGATGATGATAATGATGATGATGTTGATGATGATGGTGATGATGTGGGTGGTGATAGATAGTGGTTGGGGATGGCCGTGGTGGGGTTGGGTTTGACTTTGGATTGACTGTAAGCTTGACTTGACTGATCGCACCATATTCTAGAACCATCCAATTTGAAATTTCTGCCTTTGGCCTTAGTTTCCTTACTCGTGATGTCGTGCGCGTGTGTGACGTTGGTGACAATTATGCCCATCCTCGTGGAGTAAACACCAAAGAGGCCTTGCATCTATATTTTTCATCATTGTAGCAGCGCTTTTGCATCCATTGTTCGCTGCTTCATCGAATGCTACAGTTTGAGCTTGTATGCGTTGCTCTAACCCATCAAATAGCTGAATTCAGCAAGTTGAAGACGAGAGAGAGAGTCAGGGTCATTCGACAGCGTAAATTTAGTGAAACGAGCCTGTCGAGTTGTCATTATCAGTCTCAAACATGCCAATGTTTGAACAAACGAGCTCTTACTACACCAGTAAATTGTTTTCCATCCCCCTCAAATCGAATAAATGTTGGTCAGTCCTAAACGTTGATAATGATGATGATGATGATTGTGACGTTGCTAATGATGAAGATGATGGTGGGGATCCTGGTGTTGCTTGTGGTTATAGTAACCCCGTTCCTTCGAGTCCCTCGAACACAAGTCCTGTTCGAAATTGCCGCATTCGGCCCAGTTTCCTTGGTCGCAGTGTCAAGAATGTTTGCAATGCTTGTTATTGGCAAAAGTTGACGTATGTGGCATTATTCCAATAGTTTTGAAGTACACAACAATGAGTCATTGCATTGCTTGTTTAGTGCACAATGTAGCGGCTTTTATGTACCGATTGTTTGCCGCCAGATCTAAAGTTTCGACCATTGTTGCGGGGCTTTCTGTACCCATTGCTCGCTGCTAGATCTTCTGTTACACATTTCCGTCTATCCCTGTATGTATGTGTATATTTGTGTATGTATGCGTTAGATCGAACCCCTCACATAGTGTACTCATTCTTCGTACACAATTAAAGGTACCCATTAGTCATGTTTGAAGAATGAGATCAGCTCAGATCAGCCTGAGACAAGCCTATTGGCTTGCAGCTTGCAGTGTGGATTAATCTCCACAATTGTTCCCTGTGATTCTAGCTGTTTCAGGCTTGTTCCTGCTTTCCCCCACAATCGTCATTGATCCCCATTTAGCTTCAATTTGCCCTTGCTTGTTTGCGGTAATTTCCTTTTTTCGGAGTTGTTCCTTCATCTTCTTCAGTGATTCCCTGTTTGTTCCAACTTGTCGCCTCTCGTTCTCATTTATTCCCACCGGGCGATTTCTACTTCGTCCCATTTGTTCCCTCCGATTCCAAGTTATTCCCACTTTGTTTCAGCATGTTACAATAATTCCATTCAGTTCCGTTTATTCCCAGTCATTCCACGAGTTCCCAGCTTTTCTGTTTGTTCTAGATTTTAGCGAATGCTGGCTAATGGTTTCCTAATGAGTTTGTTGTTCAAACTCATGCCAAATTTCGAAGACTCGGAACAACCTCTTCGATTGTTTTTATTGTATGCATTTGAATTGCAATTAAAATAATTAATTAACTCAATGATTGTTTATATTGTGCGCACAGAGAATGATTTAGGACTGATGTCAGTCACTTGGCGGACGGATGTCAGTTTCTTCTTGCTTGTTTCATCGCTTTATATGGTTTAGAATACCGGGATATTTTAAAGAGACGTTGAAACTAATCTAATCTAATCCAATCTAATCTAAATTTATTTAACCACGGTAACCCCATCAGTCCTAAAGGATTGCTTTTCAGGGGGCCGTGCTACCCTTTTTTATATAAAATTCAATATACAATAGAAATACATAATGTACACATTGTTAAAAAATATCATTAAGTCGTCTTTTAAAAGTGGCAAGGGTAGGTGCATGTTTACAACCATATGTAAGATTATTCCAAAGTTTAGCTCCACGGAAGGATATAGCTTTTTGCCCATTGCTCGTTTCTTAATGGAAGTGAAAGATCAGTGGCAGTATTCCTCAGTTTCCTGGTGTTTTGATGAGATTTTCTTGTGAATAATTTAGCTAGATATTCAGGTGTAAGACCGTGCAACGATTAAAACGGAACTGGAAGACGTTCGTAAGACACCTGAGCTGAGATTTTGGTAATACACTTAGGGTACAAAAGTATTGCAACGCTTGACCTAAAATGGCGGCCAACAGTAGCCGTAGGCCCAACAACACAAAATTTACATAACAAAGCCATGGCGGCTCAGGGGCTTCGCCCAACTTTATTTAGGCGGGAAAATGTTCACAATTTCATTGACTTTCATTTAGAATAAAAGTTAAACGATTTATTTGTCGCTTCTTGTGGAAAATAATGAAAAACTTTGAAGCATTGCCTTCCAAATTTTCTGGAAAATATTTCAAGGGTTGTCTTGAAAAACAGCGATGTATGAACCACTTATCTAGACTTTTGCTACAAAGTTTCGTGGTTTTTCGAGACAAAATAGTTCAAACTTGTAATTACCATTTAAATTTTCGCTCGAAGTGTATAGTTAGAGAAGATTTTGGGGGTTGAAATATTGATAAAGATTTTAGGTGAGTAACTTTTGAAGTTGTTGTTTTGATGCAAAAATAAATTGTGCACTTGAAGGAGTCTTCAGAAATTCTAATGGACAATTTCATTCACATATTTCAAAACTGTGGTTATCCTAAAATATTGAAAATTTATTTTGAAGCAAATTCTTGGGTTTATAGAGAAGAATTTGCAAATTTACAAAAAGTACCCTTTTTGGGCCTAAACAAAAGTCACTCACCTGAAATTGTTGTCCCCCAAATAACCTCTGTTTTCTTTGTGAAAACTACTTTTCTCAGTAAAAATTTTAACGTGGAACAAAATTTTCAGCTGTTTTGCTTTGAAAAACGAAAAAACTTTCAGTCAACGGTCAAAAAAGTAGTTATGTTTATTGCTTTTTATCAAGACAACTCTTGAAATATTTCGCTCAAAATCTGGAAGGCACTGCTTCAAAGTTTTTCATTATTTTCCACCAAAAGCAACAAATAAATCATTTACTTTTCATTTTAATTGAAACTCAATGAAATTGTGATCATTTTCCCACCTAAATCAAGTTGGGCGAAGCCCCTGAGCCGTCATGACTTTGTTATGTAAATTTTGTGTTGTTGGGCCTACGGCTGATGTTGGCCGCCATTTTAGGTCAAGCGTTGCAATACTTTTGTACCCTAAGTGTACGAGAGCTGATTTACACTACTTTACTTCGTTACATTTTTCTACAAACAAGTTTAAATTCTTTCTTCGCAACATGTTGCATTGCTTGGTTATCGATTATAATGTATAAAGCTTGGGACGAGGTTTCTTTCGATCTGGGAGCAGAACTCAGTTGTTTTATAAATGATTACCGATCGCACACAAGTATCAACAGGGACTTTTGTTCTGCAAATACAAGAAATAACTTGCCGCAAAGAAGTACACTTGCAGTTCTTCTAATCTTTGCAGTGGCGATAACTTCGAACCAACTCACCCTTGCGATAGTTGCAGCAGAATTTTCAAACCAAACCGAGGACTAAATCAGCATAAGCGATGCTGTCGAAATAAATCTGAATTAAAGAAAACACAAACAAACTTGGAAAAAAGGCCGAAATCATGGTGGAGAAACGGAGATTTCAGGATTGATTAAGTTAACCGCCGACGTTCGAAATCCGATCAATTCGTCGAACGCTGCTTCTATGAATTCTTCAAATGGGGCTAAAGATGTGAACTTGAGTTCATCAAACGCTTCTGCTTCTTCAAATAATCTGCAACCAGATATCGATCTCAGTCTTGATCCTCCAAACCAGAACAATATGACTTACAAAGTTAATATTGCTTATAATCGACGGAAATGTCGGAAAATCTTTCATTTATGAAATGACCCGCTTGATAAACGCCTGGTGTACCAAATCTGCTGAACGAGATTATTCTTTAAAAGCATTGATGATTATGCCAAGTTTACTACTACAACGAACATCGGTCAAGATGAAGACAAAAATGATAAAAGATACTTTGAACAGACGGATGACTTTATGGAAAGAAGAGAAAGTCGAAGATTTAGTAAATGAGTGTAATGCAATACAACAGCGTTTAAACTCCTACAAAATGCCAATGAACGATCCAGAATATGTTGCAAAAGCTTTTGCCCAACACATGAGAAAGGGGAATGTTAATGCTGCTCTGAGGCCATTGTCAAGCTCCAAACAAGGAGGAATTCTTCCACTATATGAAAATACAATGGATCAATTGAAATTGAAGCATCCTTTAGCAGCGCCTTCTTATGACATCCTCAAACTACAAGGACCTATCAGAGAAATCAATGCTGTTATTTTTGATGAAATTGATGAAGGAATGATCTTGAGATCAGCAATGAAAACAAAAGGCGCAGCTGGTCCATCTGGTTTTGATGCTGATGAATGGAGGAGATGCCTTGGTTCAAGGGTTTATGGAACTGCTAGTACCGATCTCAGGAAAGCAATTGCAAGCATGATGAGACTCCTCTGCCGTGAAATGCTCTTCTCTGATTCAGATCTGATGACTTTGGAAGCTTTCACAGCTTTTCGTTTAATCCCTCTGGACAAATGTCCTGGAATTCGGCCTATTGGAGTTGGTGAAGTATTGCGGAGAATAATTGGAAAAGCAGTTATGTTCACAGTGAAGAAGGATGTGATGGAAGCAGCTGGTGCTTTGCAGCTTTGTGCAGGACAAGATGCTGGCAGTGAATCTGCTGTACATGCCATTGTAGACATCTTTAATGACGAAGATACAGATGGTGTTTTACAAGTTGATGCTACAAATGCTTTCAACACGATTAACAGGCGTGTTCTGCTACAAAACATCAAGATCTTGTGTCCAGAGATATCCACGTACGTCTGGAATAGCTATGCTAAACCTGCCCGTCTATTTGTGTCGGGTGGAGCTGAAATTTCTTCTTCTGAAGGGACAACGCAAGGAGATCCCATTGCAATGGGGATTTACGCACTTGGAATCTTACCTATAATGGCGACAATTTTACAGAAGAGTATGACAGGTGGAGGTGCTAGCCCGAGCAGAGATTCGACCAGTAAAAAGAAAATTAGACACGTTGCCTTTGCAGACGATTTGACTGGAACAGGAAAATTAAGGAACTTGCGGGTTTGGTGGGATTCCATAATTCAGTATGGCCCTTACATTCAGTATGGGATTCCATAATTCAGTATGGCCCTTACATCGGGTATGAGGCCAATCCAAGGAAATCATGGCTTATTGTAAAGGAGGCATCTTTAGCTGAGGCTGTTGCAGTATTTCAAGATGCTGCGATCAATATAACTACTGAAGGTCGACGACATCTGGGTGCCTTTGTCGGAAGTGATGATTCGAAGCGGACGTATGTGGTAAGCAAAGTAAAAGAATGGACATGTGAAATTGAAAAGTTAGCAACAATTGCAAAGACAGAGCCTCAAGCAGCTCACGCAGCTTTTGTCCATGGTCTGCGAAATCGCTTATTTCATGAGAACAGTGCCACAAATCGAAGAGTACTTAATTGCTCTGGAAAACACCATTCGAAAAAAATTCTTACCTGCTTTGTTTGGAGACTATCAGTGTAACGATATGGAAAGAGATCTATTTGCGTTGCCCCCGAAGTACGGTGGTTTGGGCATAATTAATCCAACGAGAATTTCGGAAACTGAATTCAACAATTCAAGAACTCTTACAAAAGACGCTGTTGTAGCTATCATCAATCAAGAAACATCGTTCAGTCAACACGAAGAAGTAACAAAGAGCTTAAAAAGCAAAATAAAGACAGAGAGACATAACAGATATAAGAACAGTTTAGAACGATGAAGTTAAAAAACGATGTCTTGAAGCATCTCTTGAAACAGGAGCCTCGACTTGGTTGTCTGTATTGCCACTAGATAAAGAAGGTTTTGTTCTTGACAAGAGGTCATTTCGCGATGCCCTCTTGCTCAGGTACAACTTACCTCTATCAAGATTGCCTGCAAAATGTGTCTGTGGGTCTAGCTTCGACGTTGAACATGCTCTGTCATGCAAAAAGGTGGCTTCATAACGTTAAGACATATAAGTCAGGGATTTGACTGCTGAAATGCTGAATGAAATCTGCCATGATGTAGAGACAGAGCTAGTTCTGACACCCTTCAATGGAGAAATGCTGCCAAATCAAGCAAACACGAGTGAGAATGCTAAGGCTGACATCGCTGCAAGAGGTTTATGGATCAGAGGTCAACGAGCTTATTTTGATGTAAGGGTTTTCAACCCGTTTGCTCCGCGATATTCTGCCATATCCCTATAGAAAGCACATGCAAGAAACGAGCGGGAGAAAAAACGTAAATACAACGATCGCATTCTGCAGATTGAACATGGGTCTTTCACGCCACTAGTTTTCACAACATCAGGAGGCATGAGCAAAGAATGCCAAACATTTTACAATAGAGTAGCCGAGTTACTGGCAGATAAGAGACGGCTGCTGAAAAGTATGGTTTCAAATTAGATTCGGACAAGAATCACCTTCTCCTTGCTGAGATCCATGAACCTCTGGATTCGTGGATCAAGATCCCTTAGAAAAAGGAACGATCTTACATCTGAGTGGTATCTTGTCTTTCCAAGGCTAAACTGGTACTAATATTTACCCGCATCGCGGGTGTCAAGGTAAAAACACACCCGCATCGCGGGTGTCAAGGTAAAAAGCTCGCCCGCATCGCGGGCGTCAAGTTAAAAAGCTAGTCTACTTGTGATGGTAAATACAGGGTATTAAACTGTGGAAAAAAGGAACATTATCATCATCATATCATCATCATAGTTATCATCAACGTCAAAATTATCATTATCGCCATGGGATTGCCATCATCAACTATAACATTATAATCATCATTAGAATCATCCTCATCATCATCATCATTACCATCATCATCATAATCATCATTATCATAATCATCATCATCATCAGGTCATCGTCATCATCATGCCATTAAAATCATAATAATAATAATCATCACCATCATCATAATTATCATTATCTTCATGTCATCAAAACCATCATCATCATTATCATTATAATATGAAAGCTGAAGGTCAAATATAAGCCAAGTTTTATAAAACAAAACCTTGGGTGGGATAGTGAGTCAGTGAGTCACGGAGGTTAACGGTATCTCTGACTGTGTTCCATCCACTTGAATTCTAATGCACCGTTTCTATGCCCTGTCTGCACTCGGAAATCCTTTTATTAACAGCCTAAATAAAAGTCAAACAGTTCGATGGTAAATGCTTGATGAAATTTTTTGCCGCCAAATTTCCAGATCTACTGAGAATATTCCAAAGGCTTTTGTGTCAACTTAAGAAGCAAAATAAGTAGAATTACTGCTGCGTAAATTCTATATCGGAACGATTTTCATTTTGTGTGTTTGTGCTCTGAATTTTCAAAGGAACATTAAAGTTGAAACCCGAAAAATTTATGGCCTCTTAGTAGTGTTTCATATGCATTGAAACAGTAAAACATCAACTATAGCGTGGCGATTTATGGAAATAATCAAAGCAACAACTCTTCTTGAAAACGGAAAGAATATAAGTAAAATTCCAAATGAATAACAGTCTCCTAGTGTCCTTTGACCCCTGAAAACGTGAAAACGTACTTACCAAAAACGCGAAACAACCCAAAATTGCCCAAAACCAACCAAAGCACTCAAAACGAACAATAACTTGATAAAAAGTACCCCAAAACCACCCAGGAATGTCCAATTCACCTTGAATCATCTATAGTGGCAGAAAATTCTTGAAAAATCACCAAAAACTCTCATGTTGTTTGAAATGTCTTTCCTAACTCTTAAAATTCTAATTTCGTCTTGGGACATTTGTTGACATAAAAAGCTTTTACATCGCTGGAGTGGGAAAAGCCTTTTTTGTTCACAACAATAATGTAGTATTGTATTTGAGCGTGAAGTTGAGAGATAAGACAAAATCGCAAGCCGCCAATAAATGTACCGTTGGGAAAGGTATCCATTGTCTGGAAAGCGTGTTTCATTTTGATATCTCAAACTATCTTGTAAGAAAGACTAAATCACAACTAAATCGTAGCAATGCAATTGTGAAGGCTCTGCTACGACCAAAATGTCAACTTTTGTATTTATGGTCGTGGGATAATCGTACAAAAAGAAATTCTCGCATTTCACGATTGTGCGATAGTCTTACGACTGTTAAGATTTTGTATGGAATCCAGGCTTTAAGGCCACAAGTCATTGAATAAACCCCTGAGAGTTGCACGCAAAAGATTCAAAGTACGTGAAGTGAAAGGAACATAATAGATGGCCGCAATTAAAAACGAAACTTTTGCAGGCCGAGATAAAATCGAAATGTTAACTATCTTTCGGTTCTCAAAAGATTTAGAAAAATAGCGCATGCACTACCTGGGAAGAAAGAGCTTCGATGAAAAAAAGAATCGCATTTCCAGGTGCCCCAGGACTGGAGCCTTTCGTGCGCAATCGAACAATGGGCCACAACAAAGGGCAACTCATTTGCATATTAAGGAGTTTAGTAATAGAGATTGAGCCTAAGTCAGGCGAATCCAAATTTGCACTTATTGACCTTCTTGGGTGCACTAGTAGAGAGATATTGTAGCCAAAGGGCAAAAAAGGCTCCTTGATGACGTCATCGAAATGTCAAACTTCCGTTCAAAAATTCACAGGGCCCATCTCGGATTTGGAATCAGCGCTATCGATTTACTAAGAATGTGTAATAAAATTCCAAGTTAGGTTGAAAGTCAAATTGTTATGGAAAATTCCCTGCCTATAAAGAAAAGCTAACTTTCTTCATAGTTCACTTGTTGAAGGGTAGACTTATTACATTCGTCATAGCCTACGCTCCTCCACACAACACCACCCCGCTCCAACCACTCTGAAGAAACAGCTGTATGTTGTTGTAGTTGTTAGAAGCTGTTTCCGAAAGAGTGGGAGGAAGGTAATAAGTCTAGTTGAAGGGAGGCAACTCATGTTGGTTGTTTCATGCAATTTTCGTGTTTGAAGAAGCTACTTTAGTTTTTGGAAAATAAAATGAGCTCTATCGGAACAGGGGTGAGGAAAAACAATTTTTAAATTTTAATTCCACTTGTCAGAGGATTGTATCCATAACTCAAGGCAAAAAACCAAGATGGTCTCTACACGCTGTCCTTGATACCGTCAACTGGGGTAACTTCGGACTGCTGGGTGACTTCGGACGGCAGCTTTGTGCTTTTGTGGTGGGACTTGAGAAGCTTAAGAAATCATCAGTTTTTTAAAGTTCCTCGAGAGTGTCTGCAAAATTTCTTGCCAGATCTTCTCTTTCTGACTGTTTTGGAAACTTTTCATTGCTTTTTTCGTCTTCGAAATATGTCTTGATTTTTTCAATGCGAAAATATTACGTCTGTCCGAAGTCACCCCAGAGTAGGAGAGTAGGAGGGGGTAACTTCGGACGATTTGTTCTTTAATAAGCGCGAGGGAGATAAGTTTGAGGAAATAACAGACACCATTTTTCAAATTTACTTTGTACCTTTGTTACTTTTATCAAGGCAGTTAAAATAATTGTATGATTAGGCCTATAGTTTTTGTAATATTCATAGGAATATACCAACAAGTGTCCGATGTCACCCCAGTTGACTGGTAATAGTCTGCTGATATACACTGACACAGGATGTTCCAAAAATAGAACCCATTGTAGAAATTGTATATGTAAAAACCATAACCAAGGCCAATTAAATTTGTCATAATACTTGCTGTGTAAGGAAAAGGGCAGGTTTTCGTATTTCATCTTCACAAAATATCATATTTTGTGTGATATATCTACCCTAAAACCTATAATATTATGCTACATTAACGTTCGAAAGTTTGAAAACGGTCGCTTAAAAATGGCCGCCAACAGCGGCCAAGGGCCTAATCCAAGAAATTTTCATTTTAAAAGTCAGAGGTCATGCGGCCATTATCTTGCTAAGTTTCATGGAAAATGTTCGTCACTGCACTCGCCATCATTTTAAATTGAAAGGAGAAGATTATTCGATGGTATAATAGAAAATACACAAAACTGAGAAGTTTTGCCTTCAAAACCAAGGAAAAGATTTTTAGGACTACTGATCTGAAATTATGGGAAAGAGAGGGGTTTCGTTACTCCAAAATGGAAAATTTTGCAGTTATTTGAAGCCCAGTTGTTTTAGCTTTTCTGTTGTAGTAAAAGTTTTCCTGAAATATCGATTTTTACAAAGTTAATCAGGGTTAAAGTTTTCTAAACATTTTTCAGGTGAGCCATTTTTAAAGGGTCCTTTTTCAACAACAAATGTCTTGTCAGGTATTAGACTAAAAAAGAGGCAGGATCAAAACAATTCAAACACATATTCGAAAACTAGAATAAATGAGCAGTAGTTTATGAAAATTTTAGAGTCATCAGTCATTTTACAAGGGAGCAGAACGATATTTGAAAAACCACACTCTTCTGTCATGTTATAAGTTCACTCACCTGAAAAATGTTTAGAAAACTTTAACCCTGATTAACTTTGTAAAAATCGATATTTCAGGAAAACTTTTACTACAACGGAAAAGCTAAAACAACTGGGCTTAAAATAACTGCAAAATTTTCCATCTTGGAGTAACAAAACCCTTCTCTTTCCCATAACTTCAGATCAGTAGTCCTAAAAAATTTTCCCTTGGTTTATGAAGGCAAAGCTTCTCAGCTTTTGTGTATTTTTCTATTATACTATTGAAATTATCTTCTCCCTTCAACTTTAAATGATGGCGAGTGCAGTGACGAACATTTTCCCGCCGAAACTTAGCAAGATAATGGCCGCATGACCTATGACTTTTAAAATGAAAATATTTCAGATTAGGCCCTTGGCCGCTGCTGGCGGCCATTTTTGAGCGACCGTTTCCAAACTTTTCGAACGGTAGTGTATAATGAATTTCATTGATTGAGTATGTGCATTAACTTAAATGCTCATTTCATGTCATTGAGGATTTTACGCATTTGACGGCTCTTTTTGTTGACTGAAAGAATATTGTGTCCAAAATTATTTTTCTTCCTAGTGTTTTTCATGAAGTAAACCATTACCAAATGATGTCTGCATAATTCTTATTCTTTCAAAAATAAGTGTACCAAATGTTATTCTCAAAAGTAAGCCTGACATTAGTAAGAAGGTTTCTTCTCTGGGTTCCTTTTTTGGAACACCCTGTTAAAATAGGGAATGCCAGAAAGAGCCTGGGTCTATATGAAAAACTTGTTTCTTGGAAATGTGCAATAAACTGCTTATGATGTGCATGGGGTATAATCATTTCCATGAATATTTGACTATAACTACCATTAAAATTCAAAGTAGCTGGATAGGCTATTTTCCGGCATTACTAAACAGTGAAGCCACCTGAAGCCACATGAAGCCACCTGGAGCCACCCAAATCATGCTCATGTCTGAGGCATCCAGAGCCACCTAGAGGCACCCAAAATCCTTAGTGCCTTATTTTGCTATTTTGTTTTTTTTTGAATACCGTTAGCCCCTAATTTGTAATTTGAAAAGGCAGACTTGATTTTGACTGATTCTCGGTTGCTCTAGATGGCTCAGGCATGATTTGGGTGGCTCTTGGTGACTCTGGGTGATTCCACCTTTTAGTAATGCTGGCTATTTTCAAATTACACAGGCTTTAGACCAGCACTCTTGATTCAGTTTTGAGATATTCCTTCGTAGCATTTCAAAACTCAGCCATAAGATTGCACCTGCCCATCTCCTTACTTCCAAATCATCCAAGGCCTGTGATTGTTCACACATGCAAAGCAAAATTTAAAAGCAAAATTTAGTTAAAGAATTGGTTTAATATAAATAATTGGGTATTTCTTAAATCACTCCAAAATTGGGTATTTCCTAAATCAATCCGAAATTGCAAAAAAGATTGGCATGATAATTTTATTAACCAAGAAAGTCAAAATATTACAGAAGAACAAGAGTCAAAAATCAAATCAGCTGTTTAAAGACTTAAACAACAGATTAGGCTTCTGAGCTGTCTATTTGCAACTTCTCTGTTTAATGATTTCTTGATAAAGTTGATAACATGAATGAAAACTCTCTTATTATGTCAGTAGATCATCTTTATTTAAAAAATGAGTATTCATTATCAGTACATTTTTGCAGTATTTTAGCAATAACATTGAAAAGATTAAACCAGGCTTCCGAGATATTCTGGCAGCCAGCATTTCATTCACTGTTTGGCCCATTCCACATTTTTATGTTTGAAGAATTCGAACATCGTCTTTACTAAATGACTGAACAAGCCAGAACAACCCAGAACAAGCCAGAACAACCCAGAACAAGCCAAGAACAAGCCAGAACAACACAGAACAACCCAGAACAACCCAAGAACAAGCCAGGAACAGGCTAAACAACCTGATAAAAAAACCAGAATAAGGAGACAGTTAAGATTTTTATTTAAGGCCCGATCTTTGTAACAGTAACTTTGAGGCCCCTGTTATTCGTTTTGAGATACCGTTTTCCCAAGATTCGGCTGCCCCTGGGGTAAGTGAGCCAAGGCACCTGCTTTTTTCCCTCTCTGCTGTGGTATCTGGGGTACATGGGGCAAGTCCTTCTTTGATGTGCGTCACTGGTGCCTGTTTAAACAATCGACCGATTGTTTTCTGTAGGAGGATTATCACTGAATTACAACCAGGCATCGTAGCTCAGTCCGTAAGGCAGGGTGTCTCGTGAGTTGCAATGCAGAGTCGGGAGTTCAACTCCCCTCAGGAGCAAGTCTTTTCCTTTAGAATTTTCTTATTTATGTGATTTTCATGTTGGAAATGGTTTCAAAAAGCCGAAAAACGTCTTGTAACAAAAATTTGCTTTTGGAATAATTTTAAAGTTTGTAAGATATAATTTTTTTACAGTGTATTGTTGTTCCCTTCCATGAATATTAGGACCACTAGGAGCTTGTCGTCGGCTAAACCATACTGCTGTGTAGCCGAGCGTTATTGATAAAATATTGAATGACCTGAAATGACCTGAAATTAGCTGAAATGATCTGAAATGACCTGAAAGTGACCTGGAATTACCCTAAATGACCTGAAATGACCCAAAAATGAGCTGATCAGAATTATTCCTTTCTTTTTAGAGCTGTTTAAAATTCATGGCTGTGTTAAAAAGACAGAACGAGTATTAGAATCAGAAAATGTGAATCTGGGAAAGGCATCTAAGAATATTGTAGGCTTCTTGAAAAGGAATTTTTAATGGGAATGTGGAAATGGGAATCTGGAGATTGGAATCGTAGAAAGGGGATTGAGAAGGGGAATCTAAGAATAGGGTTCTAGAGAAGGAATGGGGGAATGGGAATGTGGAATGGGAGTCTGGGAATGAGAATCTGAGAAATTTGAGAAGGGGAATCTAAGAATAGGGTTCTAGAGAAGGAATGGGGAATGGGAATGTGGAAATGGGAGTCTTGGAATGAGAATCTGAGAAAGGGAATTTGAGAAGGGGAATCTAAGAATAGGGTTCTAGAGAAGGAATTTGGGAATGGGAAAGTGGAATGGGAATCTGGAGATTGGAATCGTAGAAAGGGGATTTGAGAAGGGGAATCTAAGAATAGGGTTCTAGAGAAGGAATTTGGGAATGGGAATGTGGAATGGGAATCTGGAGATTGGAATCGTAGAAAGGGGATTTGAGAAGGGGAATCTAAGAATAGGGTTCTAGAGAAGGAATGGAGAATGGGAATATGGAAATGGGAGTCTGGGAATGAGAATCTGAGAATGGGAATTTGAGAAGGGGAATCAAAGAATAGGGTTCTAGAGAAGGAATTTGGGAGTGGGAATGTGGAATGGGAATCTGGAGATTGGAATCGTAGAAAGGGGATTTGAGAAGGGGAATCTAGAATAGACTTCTGGAGAAGGAATGTGGGAATGGGAATCTGAGGATGGGAAGCTCATTAAGTTCATTTTTTATGTTCGTTATGGCTGTTATGTTGGTTATGAATATACTAAACTATCGATCATTGTCTTTCAAATTCTATTATTATTAGATAGTTATCATTGTTTTGTTCTGTTTATAAAGAGAAATTGTTGAACATTGATGAAGTGTCTTAATCCATTGGCAGCTGACATCTCTCTTCTCAAATTCCCTTTCTCAGATTCTCATTCTCAGACTCCCATTTACACATTCCCATTCCCACATTCCTTCTCTAGAACCCTATTCTTAGATTCCCCTTCTCAAATTCCCTTTCTCAGATTCTCATTCCCAGACTCCCATTTCCACATTTCCATTCCCCCATTCATTCTCTAGAACCCTATTCTTAGATTCCCCTTCTTAATCCCCTTTCTACGATTCCAATCTCCAGATTCCCATTTCCACATTCCCATTCCCAAATTCCTTTTCAAGAAGCCTACAATATTCTTAGATGCTGTTCCCAGATTCACATTTTCAGATTCTAATACTGGTTCCGTCTTTTTAACACAGCCATGAATTTTAAACAGCTCTAAAAAGAAAGGAATTAGTCTGATCAGCTCATTTTTGGGTCATTTCAGGTCATTTAGGGTAATTCCAGGTCATTTTCAGGTCATTTCAGATCTTTTCAGCTCATTTCAAGTCATTTCAGGTCATTCAATATTTTATCAATAACGGTAATTTCATAGTTTTTTCTGACATTATTTGTTTGCCTTGAGTGTTGAATTTTTGTCCAGCGGTATTTGTTTCATTCTTTCTAATATGGATTGCATGAAATTTTCCTGGATTTTAAAAGTGGTATCTGTTATTTCCTCCATCACCACACTAGCGAATCTATAATAACCACTGTGGTGAGACTAGTTGCGTACTGTGGTGGCAGTTTTGGCGTATTGTGGTGGATAATCACTACTTGTGGTGGGTTACTATGCTTGCGGTGGTGGCAGTTATGGTGTACTGTGGTGGATAATCACTACTTGTGGTGGGTTACTATGCTTGCAGCGGTGGCAGTTTTGGCATAGTAGTGGATAATCACTACTTGTGGTGGGTTACTATGCTTGTGGTGGTGGCAGATTTAGCGTACTGTGGTGGATAATCACTACTTGTGGTGAGTTACTATGCTTGCAGTGATGGCAGTTTTGGCGTACTGTGGTGGATAATCACTACTTGTGGTGGGTTACCATGCTAGCATTGGTGGCAGTTTTGGGGTAATGTGGTGGATAATAACTACTTGTTGTGGGTTACCATGCTTGTGGTGGTGGCAGTTCTGGCGTACTGTGGTGGATAATCACTACTGCGGTGGGTTATTATGCTTGATGTGGTGGGTTACTATGCTTAATGTGGTGGTAGTTTTTGTGTAATGTGGTGGATAATCACTACTGTGATGGTTATTATGCTTGATGTGGTGGGTTAAATTTTGTTAAATGACTATAATTGTTGCATCGGATGAATTGTGGTTAAAAGAATTAGATGCAATTGTTCATTTTTTTCATCTACAATCTCGATCATTAAGTGATGGATAGCCCACCCATGATGCATTGATTTTCCTCTCGCCTCTCAATGTAGTATCTGTATAAAATGGGATATGAAATTGTTACATCAAATTTTATTCATTGTTCATTATGCAGCAAAGTTCTAATTATACTGTACTGCTTTTTTTGTCAATTCATCAAACAGATTTTGTTGTAAGAGAAAAAATTCTGCAAGCATGGTAAGCCACCACAGTAGTGATTATCCACCACAGTACGCCAAACCTGCCACAAACACAAGCATGGTAACCCACCACAGGTAGTGATTATCCACCACAGTATGGCAAAACTGCCAGCACCGCAACCATGGTAACCCACCACAAGTAGTGATTATCCACCACAGTACGCCAAAACTGCCACCACCGCAAGCATGGTAACCCACCACGAGTAGTGATTATCCATCACAGTACGCCAAAACTGCCACCACCGCAACATTATCCACCACAGTAGTGATTATACACTACCGTTCAAAAAGTTTGGAAGCGGTCGCAAAATGGCTGCCAGCAGCGCCAAGGGCCTAATCAAAATATTTTCATTTTAAAGTCAGAGGTCATGCGGCCATTATCTTGCTAAGTTTCGGCAGGAAAATGTTCGTCACTGCACTCGCCATCATTTAAAGTTGAAGGGAGAAGATAATTTCAATTGTTGAAAAAGACTCTTAAAATGGCTCACCTGAAAAATGTTTCGAAAACTTTAACCCTGATTAACTTTGTGAAAACCAATGTTTCAGGAAAACTTTTACTACGACGGAAAAGCTAAAGCAACTGGGCTTCAAATAACTGCAAAATTTTCCATCTTGGAGTAACGAACCCTTCTCTTTCCCATAACTTCAGATCAGTAGTCCTAAAAAATTTTCCCTTGGTTCATGAAGGCAAAGCTTCTCAGTTTTTGTGTATTTTTCTATTATACTATTGAAATTATCTTCTCCCTTCAACTTAAGATGATGGCGAGTGCAGTGACGAACATTTCCCGCCGAAACTTAGCAAGATAATGGCCGCATGACTTCTGACTTTTAAAATGAAAATATTTTCCATTAGGCCCTTGGCCGCTGTTGGCGGCCATTTTTAAGCGAGCGTTTCCAAACTTTTTGAACGGTAGTGTATATTCGCTAGCCTGATCACATTTCATGTGCTTAATTTTGATAACAAATAGCCCAATGTCACCCTGCCTGATTAAGACAATTTCTGAAAATTCTAAATGCAGCCCAAGCCCCAGGGCAATTATCTTCTAGATTGTTCCAAGTAATGAGACAACAACAAATGAGAATTACCCAGCAAATCTTTTTACTCACCAGGGGCTTGTCCGGAAACAGTAAGGTCAGAGTTCTCCAAATAGGCACGCTGCCAAGAGGAAGCTTCTAATGACTTAAGTCATTAAACTTAGTCGGCCTGTCATTTGTTGAATCCCTTGCACTTCTACACTTCCCCATACTGTATGCAATGTACAAACTTTGTTCTCCATTGTTGGAAGTGCAATCTCACAACAAAGTGATAGTATTTGCAACTCAAAAGAGGGGGTGATGGTAGCAGCCAGCCCTCAAGCTGTTGTGCTTGCTCACCTAAACGGTGATGTACAAGAGCATGTGACAGATTTTGAGAAGAGCAGACCAACCACAAACTGGGCTCCACTCAGAGAATACAATCTGCTTGCAGCCTCCAATCCAGTATTTT
>JACTAT010000057.1:409327-427611 GCA_014526335.1 Chrysaora quinquecirrha | reverse complement strand
TTAGTTCCCGCGAAATTCCAAAATTTTGCTTATCCGCGAAAATAAATTACCGCGAAATTTTTCAAGATTTAAAAAAACGTGACTCGAACGGGAGAGGGAAGCGATGTCACGAGCTACATTATTTTCATTCATCGGAGAAACATTTAGTTCTTCGGGGTACACTTCACTATGATAATTTGCGTGACTTTCGGTGAAAACTAATGCAAAAGTGCACGAGTGGAAGTTCGTTGTGTTTCGTTAACAAAAATTCATTACAAAACGCCAGGGGATGCAGTATATAATGCCAAAAATACAGTACTGTGTATAGCTAATAAAACAGGGGGCCTAGGGGGCCATAGGGCCATAGTTTAAAGTCGTCAAAAGTCTTGTTTCTTCCTAGTGCTATTCATGAAGTAAACTAGTAAAGCATTTTAAAGTGATGTCAAATTCTCATTCCCTCAAAAAAACTAGTAGAGTACCAAATTTCATGCTCAGAAAGTTTGACTTTGGTATGAAGGCAGGGACTCCGGAGAGGGGGGCACGGGGGGTCAAGCGCCCCTCCTGCCTTTTCCTAAGGGGAACAAGGGGGCAAAAGTGCCTTTTCAATGTAGAACGTTAATCAAATTTTACAATGTAAAATACGATATTTCGACACCCAGAAATTCAACTCAAGACAACTTGTGTTGAAGCTTGCTCTATAAGCCAACATAGCTTCATCCCCTTATCATTAAGACATCAGTAACACAAAATGACTGGCGAGTGTAACTTCAAAATAAGGAATGTGGGCGATATTATTCAATCCGAAATGAGTACATGTGGAGACATAGCCAAAAAATGCCGTATAAAAACATGATTTATACATAAACTGTTGCATTTTAAGCCAATCTAAAGGGCATGTACACTAAAAACCCCCTATTTTTTATCTCAACTGCCCTTACCTTCCTAGTCGCCCCCCTTGCCCTATCATCGCTCCGGCGTCCCCGTATGAAGGTTTCTTTATGGGATTTCTTTTTTTCGAACACCCTGCAGATGATGCTGTGTTGGGGCACCAATCAGCGCGCCAATCAGCTTGCGGGAAACAGCGGAATGACCAATCAAATTAATTGAAGAATCCAAGTGAGAAAACGAACTCTTCGTCCAGAGGGGCAATTCACGAAGCTTAAGAATCCCTTTGTTTTCATAGGAATCTTGTGTGCGCTTTTTCGAGAAATGAAAAGCCCCTTGACACTTACTTGCCACATAGAACCAGCTTTTTGGTTTTAATGAGCACATTCCAAAACGCTTTACGTTGAATGATGATCTTACTCTGTCAATAAATCGAAAACAATCCTCTCTGTAGTTTTCTGTATGATCAGGATGATCCAATAAGGCAATAAATGTTGACCCATGGAAGAATGATACTAAAGGGTGGGCTCTGTCAAAATTGTGGGGTAGCTGTACCCTTTGTCGCAAATTATGTTGAAAAATATTATTAGGAGCATGGCTTTTAATCCTGTATACTGACCTGGCAATAGCTAGCCTCTAGCAGCTTGCGCATGGGAACATCTGTGCAGCCTAGATCTCGATAAAGATTCAGCAGATAGCGCAGCAGATAGATCTCCGTTTGTGCATACGTTTTTTCGCCCCAGCAAGCAAGCTGCCACCGCAACCCCACTACAGTATTTCATTAAATTGTAGTGTCCAAGAGAAACATTTTACTGCCCAAAAATTGAAAACTATTTAATTTTTCAGTAAAACAATCATTCTTCCGTGTAGTTCACACAACATTTCTTTCATCTTTTTAAAAAATGAATTTATAATACGAAGCCAAATTTTGAGAGTGCACGTCGTACATAGATTTAGTCTGTATCTTGCTGTCACATTTGTGTCGTATAAAACCTTGAAGTCTATACTCTGTGACATACCTCTAAGGTTCCTTCGATTCTTCGAAGCCGTTGTAACCTGCCCCGCTTGCAGAATGTTGGGGGGGGGGGTATTATTGGGTTATTATTCAGGCCGCTCATCTCATCTACCCAGATAATTAAGAATGCCCCCCGGCTTGTTACAATGACTTGCGTTTCTGGACATTCCTAATTCATGTCATGTCACAGGGACAGTGGCGTAGCCGACGCTGGTTACCTTAAGGGCATACCACTAAGGGCCCCCGGTAATAAGAGGCTCAAAGGGGCCCCCAACCTTAGAATTATGTCTTTCCTAAATAACCTTTCCTGATGAAATCCGCGTGTTTTTTATAGGACAAACTGCTAACAAGTGAGTAAGTCATTGATATTGCAAAGTTCATGCTTTAGAGCAGGGTTAGCATATCATTACCTGAAGCTTTTGAAGTCTGATCCTTCTTTGTGTAATGATTAACGTGGTGGTTGCAACTGCCGAAAAAATATGAACGTCCAGAAAGCTTTCCACATCCTTGCAGTTTCCTAGCCCCTATTTCCTAGCGCCTGGCCCCATTTCAGCTTCCTAGTTCCTAATAAGACGGGGTAACAAAGGGCCCCAGTCACTAAAGGTCCCACATACCTCCGCTACGCCACTGCACAGGGGGCTAGGGGGTAGGGGTATAAAGTTGGGACAGACAATTAAATAGATAGAAGTCCGAAAAATAAAATAAGTACTTCGCGACGCATTCCCGACTAGCTATCATATTTCCTTTAAAAAGTACCAGGCGCTCACTAAATTTTTAATGGTTTTCAGGGGACGATCGTCATTCGAGAGAGCACTCTTTCGAGGGGGGCACTCACTAGATTTTTCATCATTTCAGTCAGACGATATGTAACAAAAAGATGCTTTTAATAGTTTGGAACAAAAATATAATCATTAAAGTTGAGGATCTTCAGTACAGTGGAGGGATACCATGAGCGTGGAGTAATGAGTACCAATGAGTAGCTACATTGGAGACATACCACCAATGCAGTGGTGGGCTTTCAATATATTTAAAAGACTGCAATCGTGTTGTATGGAAGGTGGAAGTATCTTTAACAAGAAAAAGATGCGTATACAAAATTACATGTTTTTATAGTTGTGGCTAGGTCTAAAAGAGGAATGGGTAATGGGGGAACGTAGGAATGATGGGAATCATACAATGGTTTCAAAAAGTATTTCTCCAAAAAATTAACATAAAAAGCATTAAAACTGCATATGCTTCAAAAATTCAAAACTTACTGCAAAATTAAGTTTCTGTTCCATTATTTTAAATCTGTTTTAAACATTTTGACAGTATGTAAGAATTTTGCTGAATTGTGAAATATAAAAGTCTGTAAAAGAGAGTGTTGCAATTTGTGTATTCTTGTTCTTTCTTTCTTTGTTTAAACTAATTTTTTCTTTTTCACTATATCATCATGTAAGTGGAGGGTGCGGAGTATCGTGGAGGGTTATCATCATGTAAGTGGAGGGAAATCATTTTTAACGTGGAGGGATATCATCATGTAAGTGGAGGATGCGAAGTATCGTGGAGGGTTATCATCATGTAAGTGGAGGGATATCATAATGTAAGTGGAGGATGCGGAGTATCGTGGAGGGTTATCATCATGTAAGCGGAGGGATATCATTTTTAACGTGGAGGGATATCATCATGTAAGTGGAGGGTTGCGATGAATACTGAAATGTTGCATGGAAATTGCATGGAAGTTAGAGAGGATATGGCCTATTCTAATAGTCATGAAAACTCTGCTTGTACTGTATTCGAAGAAATGGTCGATGTGATAAATCGTATTTACTTATTAGAATACTGTACATACGCCAAAATGTAAAACGCAAACCTTCAGTACGATAGACTTTGCTAACTGCTGCTCGGAAATTTTGCCTTGATGCAACAACGCAAAAGGCCAGGCAATGCAACTACATCAATATGATTGTTCTTCCCTAAAACAACCCGAGTCAACTGTTTTAATTGAAATACACAACACGTGAATTCCTTGAGAGTACACAAAACGTGCATCACCCTTAAGGTGCTGTCAGTGGTAAGGATGTATGTCAAGCAGTTAGTGCGGGTTTCATGCAGCCGAATATTCATGGGTCCCGGGCCCCATTGAGTTTCGCCCCACCAGTCGTAAATCCTTAAAAGATGCCCTGTCAGTTGAAATCAGGTTGAAAATGCGAGAACAGGGCCGAAATTTATGGCAACTCTGTTCTGTTCATTGCAATCTCCTAGGCATGATCTCATTCTTCAAACATGGCTAATGGGTACCTTTAATTTTCCTGAGAATGGGTGCGTTTTTCAAATACAGTTTACCTAAAGAATGGGTAATTTTCTAATTAATCATTAACGGCAATACACCTTTTCAACTAAGAGCCTCGTTTTCAAAATTTACGAAAATTTGTTCCTACGAAAATTTTGACCCTAAATTCAGATTTTGCACCTTCAGTGTTGACGCAAATTTTTACGCCTCTAGTTCTTTAATAGCGACGTACTGTTTGAAAGTCTATAAAGGATTTGATCGTGAAATTCGCTCGGGGTGAAATTTTACACCCTTAGTCATTTTTCACGGTCAAATCCCTTATAACTTTTCTAACTTTTAATCGTTATAAAATCAACATCGTAAGGACTAGAAGCGTAAAAATTTGTCCAAACACTAAAACGAAGGTGTTGAATTCGAATCTGATGTCGAAATGCTTCAGTAACACAAATTTAAAATTTTTTGAAAACGCGGCTCTTGCATGAAAAGGTGTATTAGGCACCAAAGTTTTATGACGTCACGAATCACGTGTTTTCTAAAAATATAATTCACGAGGGCATATCTCGGAACATGAATCTCCAACCTTCAAAGTATCAGAATCAGAAGAAAAATTTGTGATTAGGAAATTGCTAAGTTTGTCACATATATTTCCCTGTCTAGCTCGATTGCCCTGGAGGATACACAAACATTTATAGCACCAGGCTTGGCAGCCAGCAAAACGAATGAAACCTAGCAAACATGGCGACTTAACAGGCAAGGCTAAATGTAAACCCAGCAAAGTATTTCCTCTGTTCTTGAAGTTCTGAAGTATAAATGGCCTGTTTGCAAGAGCTTAGTTTTAATGAAAAAACTGAAGTCTGCATAGCAAGTGCCCTGTACTGATGGTATCTATCTCTCTCTCCTCTAATAACTGCCGTGAATATCCACCACTGTTCTGCACACCCACCCCTATACTAAACATATGGTGTTAAGAGCCCGCTTCAATTCAATATGGCCTAATAACTGGGTCATGATAGAGGATACAGTAGTTAAAATGAAGGATGATAGGCAAGCAAACTTTATAAATGATGAACTCCACAAAATGAAACAAAGTAGTATGAAAAAAGCTAAAACTCGCCACACTACTATCTAGGGGACGAGGGGGTTTGCCACGAAGTTGAGGTTAGGCATTGCGAAGTTGCTTCAGGTGTACACGCTTTTTTTTATATAAAGAACCACTTTATAAGGAACCTACATGTAGGAGGCCCGAAAATTTCAAGAACTTATACTACTAAAAAGAAAATCATTACGGAACTTTTCAATGTTGAATGCTTTTATCACTGTAAATAATCAAGAATTAGAAAGCCGGTTCCATTCATTTGCCATCGAAAATCACATAAATTGTACGTAAAGCATGTATCAAATGTTTCCTTGATTTGTCTCGAGCTTTGCTCACATGCAAGTGTCTCTCTTTTATTGTTATGACCACTGTATGTGCAGTTAAAATTAAGGAACTATTAAGGAACTTTTTGAACTACAATTCCCTCAAAAGAGGTCCAAAAATAAGGAACTTTAAGAACTAGGCCTTGAGGTAGGTTCCTTATAAAAAAAGCGTGTAATTCCGATATGTTGTTGCTGTCATTGTTACTGTTATTGTTACTCCTGTTAACATCATTATTTAACTTAGTTGTTGGTTATGAATACCTGTAAAACTTGTATGATTGTGATTGCTATAAAAAAAATAACCACAGAGAAAACAGGTAAATAAACATTAGGCCTACAGTAGTTTTCAGTAGTTTTCATCAAATGCGAATCGTTATAAAATAATCCCTTGGATAATATTGACTGACAAAAAAAACACCAACCTGCAGCATTTGTCAAAAGCTCAAAGAACAGTAGATCATAGAGTAGCTTTCCTGTTTAATTTATATTCCCTCCCCTTCATAGGCGCTTGGCAAAGGCAGTGGGCGAAAATAAAAAGCAATACACATCTAGGTCTGTTGATTTTACCAATTCATGTATGCTCAACTCTAATAATTCTACAATATATACAAATACTGGAATACATAAATTCATTTACAAGTTTCAACGCAGAGCCATTCATTAGTCAGAAAAGTAAATGATAATTTATCGAATTATTCAATCTGCAAACTCAAATGTTACAAATGTTACTTGTCATTCTTAGAGGCTTCAAATTTTATTATCAACATTATATTATAGAGTACAAACTAAATGATATTGCTTCATTTTATATTTATTCAGTAACGTTAATAATATTCACTGTCTCAGTAATACTTGTAACATCGATATTTTCATCATTGGTTTTACACTCTTCCATGTCGCGAACTGCATCAAATTTTTTACTGTTCTGATGCGTCTTCATGTGTTTTGACAAGTGATCACTTCGTGTAAATCTTTTGCCACATTCAGTGCACGAAAACCTTTTCTCGCCGGTATGAGTCCTAAGGTGTCTTTGAAGTTCATCGGATCTTGTAAAACTCTTATTACAAAACAACCAATTGCATACGAATGGTCGTTCACCACTGTGCCATCTTAAATGTGCCTTCAAATGCGATGTCTTCCCGTAAACTTTACCACACCCTGGAATATGACAGATATGTTGTTTTGGTTTATTTGGGGAGCTTCTCCCAGACTGGCAGTTCGGGCATTTACACCTGCGGCATCGTCGGGTAACAGAACTTTGGTTCGATTGACTGATAATACTGGAACTAGATGTGCTGTTGGATAGACTGCCAAGGGAAAGCAGTGCAGGTTGTCCAGAAGATACATGTGAAGAATTTGCAGTGATTTGAGGCAGTGGATACAGTGTTGAAGGTGCTATAACAAGATGTGCTGGAACTGATGCTGGGTGGTTGAGCCCGTTGAGCCATGGTAATATGCGCTCATGGTTTGAAGAAAGATGATGTTGCTGGGGTGACTGTAGTTTGAGTTGATTTGCAAGAGAGCAGTTGTGTTTCACCGGACATCGAGATGCTGTGGGTGATAAGGGATGCTCAAACATATGTTGGTTACTTTTTGCTACATCCGGAGAGATAGAAAGAACTGTAACTGGCGCAACTGGCCCCTTTGAATGTGTAGAACCAGCAGGGCATGTGAACTCTGGTCTTAGGAGAGCTTCCTTGTGCATTGGTAGAGAATGATCAAAAAAACGAGGAATTCTTGACTGCGGTGATAAAACTTCTGTCTGCCATGGTTGGAACAGCTTCTTTGCTTGGGTCACGTCGATCAGCGGAGGTTGCTGGCCTATTTTCTTACAAGTGGCAGCTAGCATTGCCAATGGCGAATGTTTTGTGTGTTCCTGTATGAAAAGGAGAATGATATTATACAAAGAGACAAAGGCAGTCAGACCATAAGAAAATGTAATAACCGATGGGCGATTCACTTCTTGAAAATCTCGCACACCCTAGCTAGAAAGCTAGAAAAACTATTGTTTTGACAGAAATCCCTCGGAGCTTCTTTTGCTTTCATAAAAATCTCGTACACCGCTTTGAAGAGAGTCTTGCCCCTCGGTAAATAACTAAAACTGAAATGTCTGACCCAAAATATCTTTGCTAGATTGTGGATGTTTAGTTTATGCATAGGACGAAAAAACAAAAATTGAATGCAAAAAATTCAAAAAGGCAACAAGAACAACTCAACCGCTGGGTGCTGGGTAGCCCACCTCTCCTATTTCTCTGGTCATGGGGGACGGGTTCGCCAGTCATGGCCGGCTAACCCTTAAGACATTCTCGTTGCCTTTTTCGTCGGTGGATTATTTTAGCAGACTTAACAGAAAGCATATTGAAGTTTATAAAAACGGCGAAGGCCTAACAAATCATACAGTGCCTTAAAATACAATATATGGTCAAAGGTGGTCAAATCTAAATCCTACAAAAAAAGCATGCTCAACTGATTTAGACTTAGAGAATATCCAAATGATGGGCTGGGGCAGGCCAATAAAACAAGCCCAAATTTCCTTTATCCTATCCTTTGCAACACAACAGTTTTCCTAAAGATCAGAAAGCAAAATAGAATACTTTACGAAAACTAACAAGCAGAAGCAGAGAATATGTTTAACAAATGCCGAAGAAAAGACCTAACCCATGTATACAGTAATGATTTAATGAAATATATAAAAACAATACTTACGCAAGAGACGATAAAGCTTTGACAGCCAGGTACAGTTGGTGGAGACATATTGAATAATATAAGAAAAACTTCTCTGTGTTTCACGATATTTCAAAACAAAATCTGCTGCTGTTGCTATCAAGTACACAAGTGATATCTAACTGAAATTTCGATCTCTCCTCCTTTCTCGTTTGAGCTCTCAGCTGTTTCTAGCTCTTAAAACTATAAAGAGTGCCGCCTGAATAGAGCAGACATCAGAAGGACCGAAAACCAATCATTCATGGAGGCGGCTTCTTTTATGTCATAGTGATGGACCGCCTCTCGCTGCGATTTGGCGCGCGTTAATAGGATTGCATTGTGTCAAAGATGAAATGGGTGGGATTTGGGCGGTCAACTAATGAATACATAGGAGGGAAAGAAATTAGTGATCCTGATCAAAGGAAAATGCCGCAAATAAAGCAATATGATTGGTCATCTTAAACTAAAGAGATCGTGTGTTGACACATTCACGATATAATAACCAAACAATACGAACTTGTATTGTTTATATCCGATCAATCAGCCCACCACACCATTTATGATTCAAAGATGACCATCAAAAATTCTTCTGAAGTTTGCCGACGTTATTATAATGTGAAGAGATTTGGGATTATCAATTCAACGAGTTCACAAACAGGATTTAGCTTGAAGAGACTAAAAGGAACCGATTTGCTGCAAGTCTCCAATCTATTATGCCAAAGAAATTACTGCGAATTGAAATTTCTAACGGACGCAAACGTAATATTTTTGTTTATTGCGAGACGATAACATTTTGTTAATGTTGAACGTTGCCACTCCAAGCCAGACCAAATCCAGATGCTTTTCAGCTTTATACATATCGCTGGAGATCTCAACAAACTTTTTTATTTTCTATAATGTTACAACTGTACATACTGTATATCAGTTGATTTTATTTTAAGTCTGTAACAATTCTGCATGTATTTTTGACTTTTCGTTTCATTTTGAAAGGAAGTTCCGAAAATGGGACAGATAATACTGCGGGCCTAACATTGAACACAGCAACAAAGCCATAAACATATTGCGATCTGCACGTACTTTTTTATAAGAAACTATTTATAAGAAACCCAGACTCTCTTATGGTAATAATTTAAGAACCTTCAGTGCCCTACTGAAAAATTTCTACGAAGGAGATTTTTCACTTTTTCACCTTAGACAGCGAAAAGTTTTCTTTTATTTCCGGTGAATTTCTTCTGTAATAAAGCATTTCTATCTCTGACTACCTACTGTACTGTAACAGACAAACAGGAGACCCTAATACATTCCAATACGAGCAATAAATGAGTTTGGAACATCATTCAGATAGAATTACTATGTTTGCAATATGGATATTCAAGAAACTCTTAAGGAACTTTCAGTAGTCAAAATTTGAAAATTTTAAGAAACTTTCAGTTACTCAAGTCCGAAAAATGTAAGCAACTTTCAGTATTGGATCAATTTTTTTTATAGTTTCTTCACTATGGTTTCTTAGAACAAAATACGTGTATAGGTGAAATATTATCATCATCAGCTTGAAAAGCCACCGACTTTGACCATGAACAAGCGACCACAATCATTATCCTGGAGGTTGTGAAGCATAATAATCACAATCATAATCAAGGTGTATAATGATCATCATCGTCGTCATCACAACCTTCATCATAAGCGCGTCAACCAGCAGCAACCATAAATTAATCAACATCATCCTGGGTGATGTGAAGTAATAATCATAATCCTAATCATAATTTCATCATCATGATCACTTTGATCAACATTGCTTTAGTTTTTGTTCGATTGTTTGATTGTCCTTTTGTTCTACTGTATGTAATTTGCCACTACTTGGCGTGAAGAGTTTCTTATTTTTGATTTGATTTGATTTCACTATGGCATACTTAGTCTGGGGTATGTTGATGACCAAGGACCATGAATCAACATCATCATCCTAAAGGGTTGAAATTTGCTAAATTTTATTTATGAACCAAGAAAACAAATGTACATCGTAAAAACGCTTTAAAATTGGCAGCCATCTCTTATTTCAGTTCAAATGTTCTCTGTCCTGTTGACACTTCTTTGTGAGCTGTCCATCGAATTTAATCCCGCCCATTTCCGTAAATATATCCTCCTTTGATCTCGTACCGCTCCTCCCCACCAAACTGCGAAGACCCGATACAGACAGCTCTATCATGCAGAGTCGGAACATCAAAGCCCACCATGCTCAAGTTTAAAAGCTAAGCTTGCCTGTACAGCTTCATTATGGTTTCACAACACGCAGTTGAAAACTATTTTATTTCATCCAGTTTATTCACCAGCACACGAGGGAAGATTTTATTCAAAATTTGCTTGTCTGATTTCGGAGAACAAAGGCGGTACCTTGATGATGGTCAACCACCCACCGAGTCGGCCTTTTTTGAAGCCTGACACATGTTTAGGTCCTAACTTTGTTTTGACACAGCAAAAGATTCAGCCTGCGGACGAGGATTGGTGAAAAAGAATGGGCTATCTATAAAAGGGGGAACAGGGAGTTGAGGAACGGAGAATCGGGGAAAATGACATCATATTCCCCCTATTTCTCAATCTGTAAAAGGGGGAATGACAACGAACTTTCTTTGCATTCCCGATCACATTATTGATTCGATTTTAAGGTGGAAAATACCAATGATGATAGCAGGTTAAGGTGGCACACCTTGTAAGAAATTCAGAAAGTGCCCGTTGTTCAATTTGATGTTAAGGTGGCACAGTACACCTTGTATGACATCCAGAAAGTGCTGGTTGTTTTATTATTCTATTTGATGTTAAGGTGGCACAGTACACCTGGTAAGAAATCCAGAAAGTGCAGGTTGTTTCATACTTCAACTTGATGTTGAGGTGGCACAGTACACCTGGTAAGAAATCCAGAAAGTGCAGGTTGTTTCATACTTCAACTTGATGTTAAGGTGGCACAGTACACCTTGTGAAAAATCCAGAAAGTGCCGGTTAATTTTTAAAATCCGATTTGATATTAAGGTGGCACAGTACACCTTGTATGACATCCAGAAAGTGCCGGTTGTTTTATAATTCAATTTGATGTTAAGGTGGCACAGCATACCTTGTAAGAAATCAAGAAAGTGCCGGTTGTTTTATAATTCAATTTGATCTTAAGGTGGCACAGCACACCTTGTAAGAAATCCAGAAAGTGCCGGTTGTTTTATTATTCAATTTGATGTTAAGGTGGCACAGCACACCTTGTAAGAAATCCAGAAAGTGCCGGTTGTTTTATAATTCAATTTGATGTTAAGGTGGCACAGCACACCTTGTAAGAAATCCAGAAAGTGCCGGTTGTTTTATTATTCAATTTGATGTTAAGATGGCACAGCACACCTTGTAAGAAATCCAGAAAGTGCCGGTTGTTTTATTATTCAATTTGATGTTAAGGTGGCACAGCACACCTTGTAAAAAAATCCAGAAAGTGCCCGTTGTTTTATTATTCAATTTGATGTTAAGATGGCACAGCACACCTTGTAAGAAATCCAGAAAGTGCCGGTTGTTTTATTATTCAATTTGATGTTAAGGTGGCACAGCACACCTTGTAAAAAAATCCAGAAAGTGCACGTTGTTTTATTATTCAATTTGATGTTAAGGTGGCACAGCACACCTTGTAAGAAATCCAGAAAGTGCCGGTTGTTTTATTATTCAATTTGATGTTAAGGTGGCACAGCACACCTTGTAAAAAAATCCAGAAAGTGCCCGTTGTTTTATTATTCAATTTGATGTTAAGATGGCACAGCACACCTTGTAAGAAATCCAGAAAGTGCCGGTTGTTTTATTATTCAATTTGATGTTAAGGTGGCACAGCACACCTTGTAAAAAAATCCAGAAAGTGCCCGTTGTTTTATTATTCAATTTGATGTTAAGATGGCACAGCACACCTTGTAAGAAATCCAGAAAGTGCCGGTTGTTTTATTATTCAATTTGATGTTAAGGTGGCACAGCACACCTTGTAAGAATTCCAGATAGTGCCGGTTGTTTTATTATTCAATTTGATGTTAAGGTGACACAGCACACCTTGTAAGAAATCCAGAAAGTGCCCGTTTTTTATAATTCAATTTGATGTTAAGGTGGCACAGCATACCTTGTAAGAAATCAAGAAAGTGCCGGTTGTTTTATAATTCAATTTGATCTTAAGGTGGCACAGCACACCTTGTAAGAAATCCAGAAAGTGCCGGTTGTTTTATTATTCAATTTGATGTTAAGGTGGCACAGCACACCTTGTAAGAAATCCAGAAAGTGCCGGTTGTTTTATAATTCAATTTGATGTTAAGGTGGCACAGCACACCTTGTAAGAAATCCAGAAAGTGCCGGTT
This sequence comes from Chrysaora quinquecirrha, assembly GCA_014526335.1. Taxonomy (NCBI): domain Eukaryota; kingdom Metazoa; phylum Cnidaria; class Scyphozoa; order Semaeostomeae; family Pelagiidae; genus Chrysaora; species Chrysaora quinquecirrha. Next base: position 414,980 of record JACTAT010000057.1, on the reverse strand, counting down.
GTTTTATAATTCAATTTGATGTTAAGGTGGCACAGCACACCTTGTAAGAAATCCAGAAAGTGTCGGTTGTTTTATTATTCAATTTGATGTTAAGGTGGCACAGCACACCTTGTAAGAAATCCAGAAGCTGCCGGTTGTTTTATTCTTTAACTTAATGTTAAGGTGGCACAGCACACCTTGTAAAAAATCCAGAAAGTGCCGGTTGTTTTATAATTCAATTTGATGTTAAGGTGGCACAGCACACCTTGTAAGAAATCCAGAAGCTGCCGGTTGTTTTATTCTTTAACTTAATGTTAAGGTGGCACAGCACACCTTGTAAAAAAATCCTGAAAGTGCTGGTTGTTTTATACTTTAACTTGATGTTAAGGTGGCACAGCACACCTTGTAAGAAATCCAGAAAATGCGGGTTGTTTTATTATCAATTTGGTTTTAAGGTGGCACAGCACACATTGTAAGAAATCCAGAAAGTGCCGGTTGTTTTATTATTCAATTTGGTTTTAAGGTGGCACAGCACACCTTGTAAAAAATCCAGAAAGTGCCGGTTCTTTTATTATTCAATTTGATGTTAAGGTGGCACAGCACACCTTGTAAGAAATCCAGAAAGTGCCGGTTGTTTTATTATTCAATCAGAAAGTGCAGGTTAATTTTTAATTTGAAAGGTGGCCAGCACACCTTGATTTGATGTTAAGGTGGCACAGCACACCTTGTAAGAAATCCAGAAAGTGCAGGTTAATTTTTAAAACCCGATTTGATGTTAAGGTGGCACAGCACACCTTGTGAGAAATCCAGAAAGTGCTGGTTGTTTTATTATTCAATTTGATGTTAAGGTGCCACAGCATACCTTGTAAGAAATCAAGAAAGTGCGGGTTGTTTTATAATTCAATTTTATATTAAGGTGGCACAGCACACCTTGTAAGAAATCCAGAATGTGCTGGCTGTTTTATTATTCAATTTGATTTTAAGGTGGCACAGCACACCTTGTAAGAAATCCAGAAAGTGCTGGTTGTTTTATAATTCAATTTGATGTTTAGGTGGCACAGCACACCTTGTAAAAAATCCAGAAAGTGCAGGTTAATTTTTAAAACCCGATTTGATGTTAAGGTGGCACAGCATACCTTGTAAGAAATCAAGAAAGTGCCGGTTGTTTTATAATTCAATTTGATGTTAAGGTGGCACAGCACACCTTGTGAGAAATCCAGAAAGTGCTGGTTGTTTTATTATTCAATTTGATGTTAAGGTGGCACAGCACACCTTGTAAGAAATCAAGAAAGTGCGGGTTGTTTTATAATTCAATTTTATGTTAAGGTGGCACAGCACACCTTGTAAGAAATCCAGAAAGTGCGGGTTGTTTTATAATTCAATTTTATGTTAAGGTGGCACAGCACACCTTGTAAGAAATCCAGAATGTGCTGGCTGTTTTATTATTCAATTTGATGTTAAGGTGGCACAGCACACCTTGTAAAAAAGTCCAGAAAGTGCCGGTTGTTTTATTATTCAATTTGATGTTAAGGTGGCACAGCACACCTTGTAAGAAATCCAGAAAGTGCCGGTTGTTTTATTATTCAATTTGATGTCAAGGTGGCACAGCACACCTTGTAAGAATTCAAGATAGTGCCGGTTGTTTTATTATTCAATTTGATGTTAACGTGGCACAGCACACCTTGTAAAAAATCAAGAAAGTGCCGGTTGTTTTATAATTCAATTTGATGTTAAGGTGGCACAGCACACGTTGTAAGAAATCCAGAAGCTGCCGGTTGTTTTATACTTTAACTTGATGTTAAGGTGGCACAGCACACCTTGTAAGAAATCCAGAAAGTGTTGGTTGTTTTATACTTTAACTTGATGTTAAGGTGGCACAGCACACATTGTAAGAAATCCAGAAAGTGCCGGTTGTTTTATACTTTAACTTGATGTTAAGGTGGCACAGCACACCTTGTAAGAAATCCAGAAAGTGCCGGTTGTTTTATTATTCAATTTGATGTTAAGGTGGCACAGCACACCTTGTGAGAAATCCAGAAAGTGCCGGTTGTTTTATTATTCAATTTGATGTTAAGGTGGCACAGCACACCTTGTAAAAAATCCAGAAAGTGCCGGTTGTTTTATACTTTAACTTGATGTTAAGGTGGCACAGCACACCTTGTAAGAAATCCAGAAAGTGCCGGTTGTTTTAGTATTCAATTTGATGTTAAGGTGGCACAGCACACCTTGTGAGAAATCCAGAAAGTGCTGGTTGTTTTATTATTCAATTTGATGTTAAGGTGGCACAGCACACCTTGTGAGAAATCCAGAAAGTGCCGGTTGTTTTATAATTCAATTTGATGTTAAGGTGGCAAGGCACACCTTGTAAAAAATCCAGAAAGTGCCGGTTCTTTAATTATTCAGTTTGATGTTAAGGTGACACAGCACACCTTGTAAGAAATCCAGAAAGTGCCCGTTTTTTATAATTCAATTTGATGTTAAGGTGGCACAGCACACCTTGTAAGCAATCCAGAAAGTGCCGGTTCTTTTATTATTCAATTTGATGTTAAGATGGCACAGCACACCTTGTAAGAAATCCAGAAAGTGCCGGTTGTTTTATTATTCAATTTGATGTTAAGGTGGCACAGCACACCTTGTACAAAATCCAGAAAGTGCCGGTTGCTTTATAATTCAATTTGATGTTAAGGTGGCACAGCACACCTTGTACAAAATCCAGAAAGTGCCGGTTGCTTTATAATTCAATTTGATGTTAAGGTGGCACAGCACACCTTGTAAAAAATCCAGAAAGTGCCGGTTGTTTTATAATTCAATTTGATGTTAAGGTGGCACAGCACACCTTGTAAGAAATCCAGAAAGTGCCGGTTGTTTTATAATTCAATTTGATGTTAAGGTGGCACAGCACACCTTGTAAGAAATCCAGAAAGTGTCGGTTGTTTTATTATTCAATTTGATGTTAAGGTGGCACAGCACAACTTGTAAAAAATCCAGAAAGTGTCGGTTGTTTTATTATTCAATTTGATGTTAAGGTGGCACAGCACAACTTGTAAAAAATCCAGAAAGTGCCGGTTGTTTTATAATTCAATTTGATGTCAAGGTGGCACAGCATACCTTGTAAGAAATCCAGAAAGTGCCGGTTGATTCTTATAATTCAATTTGATGTTAAGGTGGCACAGCACACCTTGTACAAAATCCAGAAAGTGCCGGTTGTTTTATTATTCAATTTGATGTTAAGGTGGCACAGCACACCTTGTATAAAATCAAGAAAGTGCCGGCTAATTCTTATAATTCAATTTGATGTTAAGGTGTCACAGCACAGCTTGTAAGAAATCCAGAAAGTGCCGGTTAATTTTTAAAATCCAATTTGATGTCAAGGTGGCACAGCATACCTTGTAAGAAATCCATTAAGTGCGGGTTAATTTTTAAAATCCAGTTTGATGTTAAGGTTGCACACCTTTCTTTGTTTGCAACAGAAGGCACCCAGAGAGGGATAAGGCGATGGATCATCAAAAGGCCATCGCCATTGATTTGTTCTTATGCGCCCAGTCTCTTAGATAAGTAGAGCACTGATTGCTGCAGAACAAATACACAGCCAAATCAAGAAAGAGCTGCTTGAACTTGTTGTTGGAGTAGAACATCACCGTACTTATGTATATGGTAGACAGGTTATTCGTTGGACAGATCACAAGCCTCTGGCTTCAATTAGCAAAGGCTATTGCTGAGACTACAATCTTATCATGTTCACAACATCAAGTGGAAGCCTTGATATTCAAAGGTAATGGAGCAATAATCCCAGAAATACCGCGAAAAAAGATCCGAGAGAAACTGCATTTCGCACACACACACCGGAATACAGAGCTGCCTCAGAAGAACAAGAGAAGCGGTTTATTGGCCTTGTATGAATAACAAATATAAGACCTGACTGATTTCATACATATCAAAGTGCAACGTTTGTAGCACATTCCGGAGAAGTCAGGCCGCAAAGGAAATCAAGTCACCCGTGGCAAATAATTACTACTGACATCCTAACACCACCTTGTCATAGTGGGCCGTTGGACCAAAGAATGTATACCTGAACTGGTGAACGTTCGATCAAACAACGTGGAAACAAAAGATGGTAGAACCTTAAGTCGAAATCGAAGGCTCAATAAGTCATTTAATGCTACTGATGAAGGTGATTCATTTCCATATCCAACAGCGGAAGAAGAAGCAATATCTCAATCAACTGAAGAAGTATCTTCTTAACCTACCAAGATGAGCATCGCCCTCAAACAGCTGTAAAGGACCAATCGGAACTGTAAAGGACCAATCGGAATAATCACGCTAGCGAATCTATACGTACTACTACGATGAATGAATGAATTCGCGGTACTGTGGTGGTATTTTTTGCGTACTGTGGTGGTATTTTTTGCGTACTGTGGTTGTATTTTTTGCGTACCGTGGTGGTATTTTTGCGTACTCTGGTGGATAAGCACTATTTTGGTGGGTTACTATGCTTAATGTGGTGCGTTATTATGCATGATGGTGTGGTATTTTTTGCGTACAGAGGTGAATAAGCACTATTGTGTTGGGTTATTATGCTTGATGTGGTGGCATTTTTTGTGTACCGTGGTGGATAAGCACTACTGTGGTGGAATCTTTTGCATATTGTGGTGGCCTTTGGAGTTTTCTCTTGCTTGATCTGCAGATTTCTTGCTATAATTTCGTATCCAACACGCAGAATGCAAAAATACCACCACATCAAGCATAATAAACTTCTAGACTCATAAGCCCCACTCTTTGCACACAGGAACGGCAATTCTAGCAACAGCAAAAGCTATTTACCGTAAATTATCTAATCAACGCCCCCTTCTTTTTAACGCCCCCTCTTAAGAAGAGGCGTTTACTAGAAATATTACACCATTGATATATAGATATATTATACCATAGATTAAATTTCAAAAAAGAATATTACACTGAAATTTTTAAATAACGCCCCCTCTTATTAACGTCCCCTTTAATAGACACCCCCTGAGATCGAAATAATTGAGGATTTACGGTATTTGGAAAATTGCATTGAATGGCCTAATGCTCAGAGTGGGCATTGCCAACTTTATAGCTAATAAAAATCTGGAAAAAAACCAAACTTTTGTGAACACCAATCACAGTGCAGTACTTTTCGAATCTGCAATTTGGTAGCCTGCGTGCAGACTCAACTCTTTCTCCTCAAAAGTGTACAATTTGGTTGGTTCATGCACAGGAAGCCCAAACTGGAATGTGTTGCATAAAAAGGATGTATTTGTTTGCATGTTTTGAACATTTATTAATGTGATACGAGCGAAAATAAAACAGTTGCTGGCGATTCGTTCGAAAATAACTTGCACTCCTTGTATATATATTATATAGAATGCAAATATTAGCTGGTCGTTTATCAGTTGACAGTGCGGACAATTATGTAGAAAGTATGAAGGGTCACCTCAAAGATGCAATAGAAGTCGATCAAAAAGAATACGAACATGTGGAAAAACAGATAAATGCGCATCTGTCGGCCTGGCGCAATATCTTAAAGGGTAGTGAAAGAGTTCAATCAAATTATCAAGCCACGAACAATGCAGTACCGCCTTTATATGGACTACGTAAAGACCACAAGAACTACAGCAACCTAGACAAAGGACCTCCAACAAGACCAGCAGTATGT
>JACTAT010000057.1:384304-408827 GCA_014526335.1 Chrysaora quinquecirrha | reverse complement strand
TTCCAACTTGTCGCCTCTCGTTCTCATTTATTCCCACCGGGCGATTTCTACTTCGTCCCATTTGTTCCCTCCGATTCCAAGTTATTCCCACTTTGTTTCAACATGTTACAATAATTCCATTCAGTTCCGTTTATTCCCAGTCATTCCACGAGTTCCCAGCTTTTCTGTTTGTTCTAGATTTTAGCGAATGCTGGCTAATGGTTTCCTAATGAGTTTGTTGTTCAAACTCATGCCAAATTTCGAAGACTCGGAACAACCTCTTCGATTGTTTTTATTGTATGCATTTGAATTGCAATTAAAATAATTAATTAACTCAATGATTGTTTATATTGTGCGCACAGAGAATGATTTAGGACTGATGTCAGTCACTTGGCGGACGGATGCCAGTTTCTTCCTGCTTGTTTCATCGCTTTATATGGTTTAGAATACCGGGATATTTTAAAGAGACGTTGAAACTAATCTAATCTAATCCAATCTAATCTAAATTTATTTAACCACGGTAACCCCATCAGTCCTAAAGGATTGCTTTTCAGGGGGCCGTGCTACCCTTTTTTATATAAAATTCAATATACAATAGAAATACATAATGTACACATTGTTAAAAAATATCATTAAGTCGTCTTTTAAAAGTGGCAAGGGTAGGTGCATGTTTACAACCATATGTAAGATTATTCCAAAGTTTAGCTCCACGGAAGGATATAGCTTTTTGCCCATTGCTCGTTTCTTAATAGAAGTGAAAGAACAGTGGCAGTATTCCTCAGTTTCCTGGTGTTTTGATGAGATTTTCTTGTGAATAATTTAGCTAGATATTCAGGTGTAAGACCGTGCAACATTTAAAACGGAACTGGAAGACGTTCGTAAGACACCTGAGCTGAGATTTTGGTAATACGAGAGCTGATTTACACTACTTTACTTCGTTACATTTTTCTACAAACTAGTTTAAATTCTTTCTTCGCAACATGTTGCATTGCTTGGTTATCGATTATAATGTATAAAGCTTGGGACGATCTGCAACCAGATATCGATCTCAGTCTTGATCCTCCAAACGAGAACAATATGACTTACAAAGTTAATATATAATCGACTTTTTGTTTGGCCTAAAAATATTTTCAAACTTCCTAATGGAAAGGTCGGAAAATCTTTCATTAATGAAATGACCCGCTTGATAAACGCCTGGTGTACTAAATCTGCTGAACGAGATTATTCTTTAAAAGCATTGATGATTATGCCAAGTTTATTACTACAACGAACATCGGCCAAGATGAAGACAAAAATGATAAAAGATACTTTGACCAGACGGATGACTTTATGGAAAGAAGAGAAAATTGAAGATTTAGTAAATGAGTGTAATGCAATACAACAGTGTTTAAACTCCTACAAAATGCCAATGAACGATCCAGAATATGTTGCAAAAGCTTTTGCCCAACACATGAGAAATGTTAATGCTGCTCTGAGGCTATTGTCAAGCTACAAACAAGGAGGAATTCTTCCACTATATGAAAATACAATGGATCAATTGAAATTGAAGCATCCTGAAGCAGCGCCTTCTTATGACATCCTCAAACTACAAGGACCTATCAGAGAAATCAATGCTGTTATTTTTGATGAAATTGATGAAGGAATGATCTTGAGATCAGCAATGAAAACTAAAGGCGCAGCTGGTCCATCTGGTTTTGATGCTGATGAATGGAGGAAATCCCTTGGTTCAAGGGTTTACGGAACTGCTAGTACCGATCTCAGGAAAGCAATTGCAAGCATGACGAGACTCCTCTGCCGTGAAATGCTCTTCTCTGATTCAGATCTGATGACTTTGGAAGCTTTCACAGCTTGTCGTTTAATCCCTCTGGACAAATGTCCTGGAATTCGGCCTATTGGAGTTGGTGGGGTATTGCGGAGAATAATTGGAAAAGCAGTTAGGTTCACAGTGAAGAAGGATGTGATGGAAGCAGCTGGTGCTTTGCAGCTTTGTGCAGGACAAGATGTTGGCAGTGAATCTGCTGTACATGCCGTTGTAGACATCTTTAATGACGAAGATACAGATGGTGTTTTACAAGTTGATGCCACAAATGCTTTCAACACGATTAACAGGCGTGTTCTGCTACAAAACATCAAGATCTTGTGTCCAGAGATATCCACGTATGTCTGGAATAGCTATGCTAAACCTGCCCGTCTATTTGTGTCGGGTGGAGCTGAAATTTCTTCTTCTGAAGGGACAAGGCAAGGAGATCCCATTGCAATAGGGATTTACGCACTTGGAATCTTACACCTAATGGCGACAATTTTACATAAGAGTATGACAGGTGGAGATGCTAGCCCGAGCAGAGATTCGACCAGTAAAAAGAAAATTAGACACGTTGCCTTCGCAGACGATTTGACTGGAACAGGAAAATTAAGGAACTTGCGGGTTTGGTGGGATTCCATATTTCAGTATGGCCCTTACATCGGGTATGAGGCCAATCCAAGGAAATCATGGCTTATTGTAAAGGAGGCATCTTTAGCTGAGGCTGTTGCAGTATTTCAAGATGCTGCGATCAATATAACTACTGAAGGTCGACGACATCTGGGTGCCTTTGTCGGAAGTGATGATTCGAAGCGGACGTATGTGGTAAGCAAAGTAAAAGAATGGACTTGTGAAATTGAAAGGTTAGCAACAATTGCAAAGACAGAGCCTCAAGCAGCTCAGGCAGCTTTTGTCCATGGTCACCGAAATCGCTATACATATTTCATGAGAACAGTGCCACAAATCGAAGAGTACTTAATTCCTCTGGAAAACACCATTCGACAAAAATTTTTACCTACTTTGTTTGGAGACTACCAGTGTAACGATATGGAAAGAGATCTATTTGTGTTGCCCCCGAAGTACGGTGGTTTGGGCATAATTAATCCAACGAGAATTTCGGACACTGAATTCAACAATTCAAGAACTCTAACAAAAGACGCTGTTGTAGCTATCATCAATCAAGAAACATCGTTCAGTCAACATGAAGAAGTAACAAAGAGCTTAAAAAGCAAAATAAAGACAGAGAGACATAACAGATATAAGAACAGTTTAGAACAGATAAAAGTTGAAGATCGTCGATGAAGTTAAAAAACGATGTCTTGAAGCATCTCTTGAAACAGGAGCCTCGACTTGGTTGTCTGTATTGCCACTAGATAAAGAAGGTTTTGTTCTTGACAAGAGGTCATTTCGCGATGCCCTCTTGCTCAGGTACAACTTACCTCTATCAAGATTGCCTGCAAAATGTGTCTGTGGGTCTAGCTTCGACGTTGAACATGCTCTGTCATGCAAAAAAGCTGGCTTCATAACGTTAAGACATAATGAAGTCAGGGATTTGACTGCTGAAATGCTGAATGAAATCTGCCATGATGTAGAGACAGAGCCAGTTCTGACACCCTCGAATGGAGAAATGCTGCCAAATCAAGCAAACACGAGTGAGAATGCTAAGGCTGACATTGCTGCAAGAAGTTTATGGATCAAAGGTCAACGAGCTTATTTTGATGTAAGGGTTTTCAACCCGTTTGCTCCGCGATATTCTGCCATATCCCTAGAGAAAGCACATGAAAGAAACGAGCCGGAGAAAAAACGTAAATACAACGATCGCATTCTGCAGATTGAACATGGGTCTTTCACGCCACTAGTTTTCACAACATCAGGAGGCATGAGCAAAGAATGCCAAACATTTTACAATAGAGTAGCCGAGTTACTGGCAGATAAGAGACGGCTGCCGAAAAGTATGATTTCAAATTGGATTCGGACAAGATTCGCCTTCTTCTTGCTGAGATCCATGAACCTCTGCATTCGTGGATCAAGATCCCTTAGAAAAAGGAACGATCTTACATCTGAGACAGACATTGACATTTGCATGTCTAGTTGTGACTTGATTTTCGAACAATAGGCTTAAACTGTTTAGTGGACTTGTTATATATATATAAATTTTGTTTCTGTGTTTTAAAACTTGCTGCCTTTTAACAGCAGTCTTCTGAACTTTCGCCAGAGTCCGGGAGGTTGTGGGATGCCATGGGAGCTAACCTCCCGGACTCTAGCGAAAGTTCAGAAGGCTGCAAGTTAAAAGGCAGCAAGTTAAAAGGCAGCTGAGTGGTATCTTGTCTTTCCAAGGCTAAACTGGTACTAATATTTACCCGCATCGCGGGTGTCAAGGTAAAAACACACCCGCATCGCGGGTGTCAAGGTAGCTTGCCGCATCGCGGGCGTCAAGTTAAAAAGCTAGTCTACTTGTGATGGTAAATACAGGGTATTAAACTGTGGAAAAAAGGAACATTATCATCATCATATCATCATCATAGTTATCATCAACGTCAAAATTATCATTATCGCCATGGGATTGCCATCATCAACTATAACATTATAATCATCATTAGAATCATCCTCATCATCATCATCATTACCATCATCATCATAATCATCATTATCATAATCATCATCATCATCAGGTCATCGTCATCTTCATGCCATTAAAATCATAATAATAATCATCATCACCATCATCATAATTATCATTATCTTCATGTCATCAAAACCATCATCATCATTATCATTATATAATATGAAAGCTGAAGGTCAAATATAAGCCAAGTTTTATAAAACAAAACCTTGGGTGGGATAGTGAGTCAGTGAGTCACGGAGGTTAACGGTATCTCTGACTGTGTTCCATCCACTTGAATTCTAATGCACCGTTTCTATGCCCTGTCTGCACTCGGAAATCCTTTTATTAACAGCCTAAATAAAAGTCAAACAGTTCGATGGTAAATGCTTGATGAAATTTTTTGCCGCCAAATTTCCAGATCTACTGAGAATATTCCAAAGGCTTTTGTGTCAACTTAAGAAGCAAAATAAGTAGAATTACTGCTGCGTAAATTCTATATCGGAACGATTTTCATTTTGTGTGTTTGTGCTCTGAATTTTCAAAGGAACATTAAAGTTGAAACCCGAAAAATTTATGGCCTCTTAGTAGTGTTTCATATGCATTGAAACAGTAAAACATCAACTATAGCGTGGCGATTTATGGAAATAATCAAAGCAACAACTCTTCTTGAAAACGGAAAGAATATAAGTAAAATTCCAAATGAATAACAGTCTCCTAGTGTCCTTTGACCCCTGAAAACGTGAAAACGTACTTACCAAAAACGCGAAACAACCCAAAATTGCCCAAAACCAACCAAAGCACTCAAAACGAACAATAACTTGATAAAAAGTACCCCAAAACCACCCAGGAATGTCCAATTCACCTTGAATCATCTATAGTGGCAGAAAATTCTTGAAAAGTCACCAAAAACTCTCATGTTGTTTGAAATGTCTTTCCTAACTCTTAAAATTCTAATTTCGTCTTGGGACATTTGTTGACATAAAAAACTTTTACATCGCTGGAGTGGGAAAAGCCTTTTTTGTTCACAACAATAATGTAGTATTGTATTTGAGCGTGAAGTTGAGAGATAAGACAAAATCGCAAGCCGCCAATAAATGTACCGTTGGGAAAGGTATCCATTGTCTTGAAAGCGTGTTTCATTTTGATATCTCAAACTATCTTGTAAGAAAGACTAAATCACAACTAAATCGTAGCAATGCAATCGTGAAGGCTCTGCTACGACCAAAATGTCAACTTTTGTATTTATGGTCGTGGGATAATCGTACAAAAGAAATTCTCGCATTTCACGATTGTGCGATAGTCTTACGACTGTTAAGATTTTGTATGGAATCCAGGCTTTAAGGCCACAAGTCATTGAATAAACCCCTGAGAGTTGCACGCAAAAGATTCAAAGTACGTGAAGTGAAAGGAACATAATAGATGGCCGCAATTAAAAACGAAACTTTTGCAGGCCGAGATAAAATCGAAATGTTAACTATCTTTCGGTTCTCAAAAGATTTAGAAAAATAGCGCATGCACTACCTGGGAAGAAAGAGCTTCGATGAAAAAAAGAATCGCATTTCCAGGTGCCCCAGGACTGGAGCCTTTCGTGCGCAATCGAACAATGGGCCACAACAAAGGGCAACTCATTTGCATATTAAGGAGTTTAGTAATAGAGATAAAGACATTATCATCATCATCATCATAGTTATCATCACCGTCAAAATTATCATTATCGCCATCATCAACTATAACATTATAATCGCCATTAGAATCATCCTCATCATCATCATCATTACCATCATCATAATCATCCTAATCATCATCATCATAATCATAATCATCATCAGATTATCATCATCATCACCATCATCATGCCATCAAAATCATAATAATAATAATCATCATCATTATCATCACAATCATCATTATCTTCATGTAATCAAAATCATCATCATCATCATCATTATAATATGAAAGCTGAAGGTCAAATATAAGCCAAGTTTTATAAAACGAAACCATGGGTGGGATAGTGAGCCAATGAGTCACGGAGGTTAAGGATATCTCTGACTGTGTTCCATCCATTTGAATTCTAATGCAACGTTTCTATGCCCTGTCTGCACCCGAAAATCCTATTATTAACAGCCTAAATAAAAGTCAAACAGTTCGATGGTAAATGTTAATGAAATTTTTTGCCACCAAATTTCCAGATCTACTGAGAATATTCCAAACGCTTTGGTGTCAACTTAAGACGCAAAATTAGTAGTATTACTGCTGCGTAAATTCGAAAATCCTATCCCTATCTCATCGCAGACTTTAATTTTAAATGTCCTTCATGAACAATAAATATCTCACTATATCGGATCGATTTTCATTTTGTGTGTTGGTGCCCTGAATTTTCAAAGGAACATTCAAGTTGAAACCCGAAAAATTTATGGCCTCTTAGTAGTGTTTCATATGCATTGAAACAGTAAAACACAAAGTTTAGCGTTGCGATTTATGGAAATAATCAAAGCAAGAACTCTCCTTAAAAACGGAAAGAATACGAGTAAAATTCCAAAATGAATTACAGTCTCCTAGTGTCCTTTGACGTCCTTTGACCCCTGAAAACGTGAAAACGTACTTACCAAAAACGCAAAACAACCCAAAATTGCCCAAAACCAGCCAAAACACTCTAAACGAACCATAACTTGATGAAAAGCACCCAAAACCACCCAGAAATGTCCAATTCACCTGGAATCATCTATTAAGCGGCAGAAAATCCTTGAAAAATCACCAGAAACTCTCATATTCTTTGAAATTTCTTTCTTAACTCTTAAAATTCTAGCTTCGTCTTGGGACTTTTGTTGACATAAAAAGCTTTTACATCGCTGGAGTCGGAAAAGCCTTTTTTGTTTACAACAGTACTGTAGTATTGTATTTGAGCGTGAAGTTGAGAGATAAGACACAGTCGCACGCTGCCGATAAATATACCGTTGGGAAAGGTATCCATTGTCTGGAAAGCGTGTTTCATTTTCATGTCTCAAAATATCCTGCAAGAAATCACAATCACAACTTAATCGTAGTAATGTAATCGTGAAGGCTCTGCTAAGACCAAAATGTCACAATTTATATTTATGGTCGTGCGATAATCGTGCGAAAAGAAATTCTCACGTCTCACGAATGTGCGATAATCGTACGACAGTTAAGATTTTATGTGGAATCCAGGCTTTTAAAGCCACAAGTGATTGAATAAACCCCTGAGAGTTCCACGCAAAAGATTTAATCTGAAATAAGTAAATAGCGCATTGTTCACGTTATTGGCCCAAAGGGAAAAGATAATTTACTACACAGCTATGATATTTTGCTAGAATCTGAGTATTTTAAAAGTTTTCTGGCCCCTAATAATGAAATTTACTATTTTTGGATAATTTTAGGTGGTATTTGGTGGTTTTAATTCGATCATGGGTCGTTTTGCATGATTTTGGCTGGTTTTGGGTCGTTTTGAGTGGTTCCGCGTTTTAGTAAGCACAACAAACTTTCGCAGGACAAAAGAATCACTGTGCGTGTAGTGAAAAGAACATAATAGATGGCCGCCATTGAAAACGAAACTTTTTGAGGCCGAGATAGAATCGAAATTTTCACCAACTTGCGCTTCTCAAAAGATTTACAAAAATACGGCATGCACTACCTGGGTAGAAAGGGCTTCGATCAAAAAAAGAATCGCATTTCTAGGTGCCCCAGGACTGGAGCCTTTCTTGTTGAATCGAACAATGGGTCATAACAATGGGGCAGCCTGATTTGCATTTAAGCATATTAGTAATATAGGATTCGATTGGAATTGAAAAAAAAATGATCAGAGAATAGAAATTCCTATCTTTTGTTACAACATTCCTGATTCCTAGGTATCTATCTATCTATCTATCTATCTATCTATCTATCTATCTATCTATCTATCTATCTATCTATCTATCTCTATCTATCTAGGTCTATTTCTTCCGGTTTGCCGAAAACCCCTGCATAATGTTTGAATTCTTCAAACATAAAAAGCGTGCAAATTCCTGCGAAGTATCAAGCCTTGCCGAGGGCCCCGAGGGCCGGGGCCGTAGGAGCCTCGGTTAATAGGCAGGAAATTTTCCATAACAATCTGACTTTCAACCTAACTTTAAATTTTATTACACATTCTGGTTAATCGATAGCGCTGATTCCAAATCCCTTATTGACCTTCTTAGGCAGGGAATTTTCCACTACAATCTAAGGATCTGGGTAACCAAAATTTTAATGCTTAGAATGCAAGTATATATATGTGGGATAAAAATTCCGAGTTGGGACATTTTGAAAATCGGCTATTGTTACGTGGCAGTGACGTAATTGACCGAGCAACAAGTCACGGTCAGAAAAAGTCAACTTTTCGAAATTTAAATCCAACTACATCTTTGGATAGCTCTTTCAAAGTTATTTCGACTTTGTAAAAGAACTATAGCCCTAAAATGCATGGTTCAAATGTTATAGGCGTTTAAAGTTGCAGTTAATCAGGGGGTAACGTCGTATACTTTTACTAGTATGTTTGTCTGTTTCAAATAAATGAACAAAAGTGAGCGTAAAATAAATACCAAGTGCGATTTCTGCTTCTATTACAGCTATTTTGTAGCACATTTTGTGCTACAAATCGAGGGCTTTTAGATGAATCATTGAGCATTTTGGTCATTCGATGTTACCCCCGATGTTTTGAATTTTGAATTTCCTTGTTAGTTTAAAGCTATTTAATTTGCAGAATATACTGGAAATGTCCGATTTTCATTCTCTAGCAGGTTTAGCCATTCACTGAGTTGCAAGAATCACATGGTCCCTACCTACAGGTAGCACTAAGATCCGTAATAGAAACGATGTACGTAGCTAAAAACATACCTCAGCAATAAAATATGATCTAAGGTAGCCACTCGTCACAAGAGTCCTCGTTAGACATAAAGTCAATATTTCCCATTCACTTTCGTCACTTGAGTTGTCCTTTACCGCACAGTCATTCGTATCAGACTCTCTATCCCCTTCTTCTCCGCTGTTGATAATCAGTGTTTCTGCCATCGCGCTGTCCTCTGCTGCATCGGATATCGTTCGCTTGTTCGGCGGCAGATCGTCTAAGCCAGTTTCTTTCTTCCCCTCCGTTTTTGAACCTGTTTTCGAGCCTTTTTCTTGGGGGGGGGGGTGCTATTCAGAATCACAACTGTCGTAATCACCCGAACATCCATCTCTTGCTTTCCTCCCACGAGTGCTTTTAACCAATGGCGGAAATTGATTGCCTGCGAACCAAACCGGCTTCATATCTCCATCTCCAATCTTCCATCAACATTCCCCCAAGTCAAGTTGATTAATGATCCTCTGCCTGCAATGATACCATACATAAGCCCGACAATGAGCTCGTTTGATAACTTGGATAACGGAATCGGGATCTGGGGGCCAAGACATCGATGACTTGCTTTTCAAGCTTTTGTACAAGCGAATTCTTGTTTCTACGTAATCTTCATTATCCTTGCCAGAATAGATCACTGAACGCACAATCTCTCTGACGTTGTTAATACCATCTTCAGTTAGCTTTCTGTCCTGCTCAAGTGACTCAAGCAAACCAGCTTTGTTTTGTCTGCAAGAACCTTTTTGAAGATACGAAGTTTACCAGTTCGATAGAAGTACGATGTCGTATCGCAGCCTGTAATTGCGTGGAAAGCGGAACGCACCGAGCAAATATCTGATCCAAAGGAATCACAGATGACACCAGTGTCTGCATATTTCTCAGCATCATACTTCAGAACCATTTATGTCTAACATGGTATTGAGAATATGCCCACACCAACAGCACTAACACATCAGTGTCTTTCGCAACAATGACCACATCACAAAGTGTTTCATATGAAGACCACTTCAAAGCATAAAGAAATAACGCTGCGTGGTAAACGACTACACGGTGAACACGTCAGAAATCGAAAGAATAAGCTGTGGGATATGGGGTAGATCCTTTCTCAACTGGGGTAGATCCTTTCTCGTGGAAATTTGTTTGGTGGTGTGATGAACCGAAGGAGGCCCTCCATCCATTCCCCATAAGTGTGCTTTGACTTAAATGTTTGCACTGCTGCCATTCCATCTACAAACCAGGCTGCTTTCTTTGGTATCACCTTTGATGTGGCATTCGACGCCTCTATAAGGTAATTACGAAAAGTTGCCTTTTCCGAATGACGCAAATTTCCATCTGGTGGAGAAACAGACAAAGGTACAGAAGTAATCGGGTACTGGATTTAGGACAATAGTGAATTTGGGACAATAGTTCCAAACGCCTGACAATCTTCTTTTAACGCTTCCATAGCTTTTGGTGTCTTTTTTTCTTTTTTAATTCCTGTTTGTATCTTGTTTCGCTTGATCGGTGAAAAGAAATTCACCTTTCCCATTACCAGCCTGTCTTCAATGAACGATTTAAACTGTACCATACTAAGTTCAGGAGCTCGTAGCATGTCATTAACGATGAGATCGTCAATTTTATTTCCACGAGAAATATGTTTCGGAAAACCAGTTGAGAAAGGATCTACCCCATATCCACGCAGCTTATTCTTTCGATTTCTGACGCGTTCACCGTGTAGTCGTTTACCACGCAGCGTGTTACTTCTTTATGCTTTGAAGTGGTCTTCATATGAAACACTTTGTGATGTGGTCATTGTTGCGAAAGACACTGATGTGTTAGTGCTGTTGGTGTGGGCATATTCTCAATAACATGTTAGACATAAATGGTTCTGAAGTATGATGCTGAGAAATATGCAGACACTGGTGTCATCTGTGATTCCTTTGCATCAGATATTTGCTTGGTGTGTTCCGCTTTCCACGCAATTACAGGCTGCGATACGACATCGCACTTCTATCGAACTGGTAAACTTCGTATCTTCAAAAAGGTTCTTGCAGACAAAGCAAAGCTGGGTTTGCTTGAGTCACTTGAGCAGGACAGAAAGCTAACTGAAGATGGTATTAACAACGTCAGAGAGATTGTGCGTTCAGTGATCTATTCTGGCAAGGATAATGAAGATTACGTAGAAACAAGAATTCGCTTGTACAAAAGCTTGAAAAGCAAGTCATCGATGTCTTGGCCCCCAGATCCCGATTCCGTTATCCAAGTTATCAAACGAGCTCATTGTCAGGCTTATGTATGGTATCATTGCAGGCAGAGGATCATTAATCAACTTGACTTGGGGGAATGTTGATGGAATATTGGAGATGGAGATATGAAGCCGGTTTGGTTCGTAGGAAATCAATTTCCGCCATTGGTTAAAAGCACTCGTGGGAGGAAAGCAAGAGATGGATGTTCGGGTGATAACGACAGTTGTGATTCTGAATAACAGCCCCCCCCCAAGAAAAAGGCTCGAAAACAGGTTCAAAAACGGAGGGGAAGAAAAAACTGGCTTAGACGATCTGCCGCCGAACAAGCCAACGATATCCGATGCAGCAGAGGACAGCGCGATGGCAGAAACACTGATTATCAACAGCGGAGAAGAAGGGGATAGAGAGTCTGATACGAAAGACTGTGCGGTAAAGGACAACTCAAGTGACGAAAGTGAATGGGAAATATTGACTTTATGTCTAACGAGGACTCTTGTGACGAGTGGCTACCTTAGATCATTTTTTATTGCTGAGGTATGTTTTTAGCTACGTACATCGTTTCTATTACGGATCTTAGTGCTACCTGTAGGTAGGGACCATGTGATTCTTGCAACTCAGTGAATGGCCAAACCTGCTAGAGAATGAAAATCGGACATTTCCAGTATATTCTGCAAATTAAATAGCTTTAAACTAACAAGGAAATTCAAAATTCAAAACATCGGGGGTAACATCGAATGACCAAAATGCTCAATGATTCATCTAAAAGCCCTCGATTTGTAGCACAAAATGTGCTACAAAATAGCTGTAATAGAAGCAGAAATCGCACTTGGTATTTATTTTACGCTCACTTTTGTTCATTTATTTGAAACAGACAAACATACTAGTAAAAGTATACGACGTTACCCCCTGATTAACTGCAACTTTAAACGCCTATAACTTTTGAACCATACCTTTCAGGGATATAGTTCCTTTACAAAGTCGAAATAACTTTGAACGAGCTATCCAAAAATGTAGTTGGATTTAAATTTCGAAAAAGTTGACTTTTTTCTGACCGTGACTTGTTGCTCGGTCAATTACGTCACTGCCACGTGACAATAGCCGATTTTCAAAATGTCCCAACTCGGAATTTTTATCCCACATACATATACTTTCATTCTAAGCATTAAAATTTTGGTTACCCAGATCCTTAGATTGTAGTGGAAAATTCCCTGCCTAGCTGTATGTTGTTGTAGCACAGGTAAAACATTGGTGAAATTCACCGTTGAATTTGGTGTGAAATTAACTGTGAAATCAGCCGCTGTGGTGAAATTCAGTGTTTAATTTATTCTTGTGAAATTCACCAGAAATTCGGGGTGAATTCAGCTTGGGCTGAAAATTAGACGTGGCTAATTTCACAGGGGTAGACATTGTGAAATTCGACAATCAATTCTACTACAAGTAGAATTAGACGCATGATTTTACAAACAATTTTCGGAAATCCAACTAGTGAAATTCAGCATTGAATTATGCAGTGTGGTAAAATTAGATGCAGCATTTTGCAGATAATTTTTATGCTCCTCTGCTAGTGAAATTCAACGCAAACGACAAAGAAACAAGAAAGTACTTGATGTAACATGTCAATTCATCTCATAAAAATGGAAATACAATTCATGTAAAATTAAATTACAAGTCGAAATTTAAGTCAACAAAATAAGTTTCAGATATACTGTGAGCTGAAAAATTTAAAATTGTCCGTTTGACGTTCTATGTTTTCTGTGAGTCTTCACCAAAAAAGAGCTTTCCTTGAGGAATGGTGTTGAGTTAATCATTTGAAGCTTGATGGTCATGTTGACAGCATCAGTCTGAAAAAGAACAGATTTTAAAATGTTTAACAAAGTTGCAAGCTAACCTTTGGTATTTAAAAATCATATATGATCAAACCATTTGCATACTCCACTCCGATACTTACCAATCTTTCATTGATCACATCTCTGATAGGCCTAAAGGATCTTAAAAGAAAAAAATGTCTCTTTTGCATATCAAAGTGAAATCAAGCATGCACTTACCCAAGGACAAATAAACATCCCAGCAGTTTTCTTTCACAGATCTTTTTTAAGGAACATCCCATATTTTTCTTGGTCTGAAATAAAGGATTAAACAAAAGTATAAGATGTATGGGCCTAATATTTAGGTACTTTGCATTGATGCACAAAAATGAGCCAATTTTTACAGATTTGAAATTTAGAAACTCAATACTTATCTTTTATTGCAGATATATCATCTTTCTTAAAGCCTTCATGAGTTTTTTGCCAGTATTTCCACTCTTCTTGCATTGAATTTGCAATGTATTCCTTGCTGACACTTCCTGAAGTTTTCAGTAACCTTAGCCTTGCCCAACAAACTTGTAACTGTCAACTTCTTTCAAAATTTAAACTTTGATTAGAACAAAGAGTTTCCACAATACACTAGTTCCCAGACCACCTGGGGCTTGAATTCCCAATGTAACACCAAAACAAAGATAATTAGAACAATAGATTTTTCATTTGAAATTAAACATCGAATTTCACTCTTGTCTGATTTCACCACATGAGAAATTAGGTTGATTTTTGTGTGGTAGAATTCAGTGTTCAATTTCACTATTGCTTATTTTCATCTATTGTGAAATTTTGTTTTATTTCATCAACCAACTAATTCTACATTCAATTTCACAGTATGACTAATTTCACTAATAGTGAAATTAGACATCAGCAGTTTCCCTGATTAAGGTGTAGCTAATTTCACGTTCAATTTCACAGGGTGTCTAATTTCACCAGTGGCTAATTTCACCAAGGTTTTACCTGTGAAAACTAAATGCGACGATTTGTTCTTTAATAAACGTGAAGGAGATAAGTTTGAGGAAATAACAGACACCATTTTTCAAATTTACTTTGTACCTTTGTTACTTTTATCAAGCAGTTAAAATAATTGTATGATTAGGCCTATAGTTTTTGTAATATTCATAGGAATATACCAACAAGTGTCCGATGTCACCCCAGTTGACTGGTAATAGTCTGCTGATATACACTGACACAGGATGTTCCAAAAATAGAACCCATTGTAGAAATTGTATATGTAAAAACCATAACCAAGGCCAATTAAATTTGTCATAATACTTGCTGTGTAAGGAAAAGGGCAGGTTTTCGTATTTCATCTTCACAAAATATCATATTTTGTGTGATATATCTACCCTAAAACCTATAATATTATGCTACACTAACGTTCGAAAGTTTGAAAACGGTCGCTTAAAAATGGCCGCCAACAGCGGCCAAGGGCCTAATCCAAGAAATTTTCATTTTAAAAGTCAGAGGTCATGCGGCCATTATCTTGCTAAGTTTCGGCGGGAAAATGTTCGTCACTGCACTCGCCATCATTTAAAGTTGAAGGGAGAAGATAATTTCAATAGTATAATAGAAAAATACACAAAAACTGAGAAGCTTTGCCTTCAAAAACCAAGGAAAAGATTTTTAGGACTACTGATCTGAAATTATGGGAAAGAGAGGGGTTTCGTTACTCCAAAATGGAAAATTTTGCAGTTATTTGAAGCCCAGTTGTTTTAGCTTTTCTGTTGTAGTAAAAGTTTTCCTGAAATATCGATTTTTACAAAGTTAATCAGGGTTAAAGTTTTCTAAACATTTTTCAGGTGAGCCATTTTTAAAGGGTCCTTTTTCAACAACAAATGTCTTGTCAGGTATTAGACTAAAAAAGAGGCAGGATCAAAACAATTCAAACACATATTCGAAAACTAGAATAAATGAGCAGTAGTTTATCAAAATTTTAGAGTAATCAGTCATTTTACAAGGGAGCAGAACGATATTTGAAAAACCACACTCTTCTGTCATGTTATAAGTTCACTCACCTGAAAAATGTTTAGAAAACTTTAACCCTGATTAACTTTGTAAAAATCGATATTTCAGGAAAACTTTTACTACAACGGAAAAGCTAAAACAACTGGGCTTAAAATAACTGCAAAATTTTCCATCTTGGAGTAACAAAACCCTTCTCTTTCCCATAACTTCAGATCAGTAGTCCTAAAAAATTTTCCCTTGGTTTATGAAGGCAAAGCTTCTCAGTTTTTGTGTATTTTTCTATTATACTATTGAAATTATCTTCTCCCTTCAACTTTAAATGATGGCGAGTGCAGTGACGAACATTTTCCCGCCGAAACTTAGCAAGATAATGGCCGCATGACCTCTGGCTTTTAAAATGAAAATATTTCGGATTAGGCCCTTGGCCGCTGCTGGCAGCCATTTTTGAGCGACCGTTTCCAAACTTTTCGAACGGTAGTGTATAATGAATTTCATTGATTGAGTATGTGCATTAACTTAAATGCTCATTTCATGTCATTGAGGATTTTACGCATTTGACGGCTCTTTTTGTTGACTGAAAGAATATTGTGTCCAAAATTATTTTTCTTCCTAGTGTTTTTCATGAAGTAAACCATTACCAAATGATGTCTGCATAATTCTTATTCTTTCAAAAATATGTGTACCAAATGTTATTCTCAAAAGTAAGCCTGACATTAGTAAGAAGGTTTCTTCTCTGGGTTCCTTTTTTGGAACACCCTGTTAAAATAGGGAATGCCAGAAAGAGCCTGGGTCTATATGAAAAACTTGTTTCTTGGAAATGTGCAATAAACTGCTTATGATGTGCATGGGGTATAATCATTTCCATGAATATTTGACTATAACTACCATTAAAATTCAAAGTAGTTGGATAGGCTATTTTCCGGCATTACTAAACAGTGAAGCCACCTGAAGCCACCTGAAGCCACCTGGAGCCACCCAAATCATGCTCATGTCTGAGGCATCCAGAGCCACCTAGAGGCACCCAAAATCCTTAGTGCCTTATTTTGCTATTTTGTTTTTTTTTTAATACCGTTAGCCCCTAATTTGTAATTTGAAAAGGCAGACTTGATTTTGACTGATTCTCGGTTGCTCTAGATGGCTCAGGCATGATTTGGGTGGCTCTTGGTGACTCTGGGTGATTCCACCTTTTAGTAATGCTGGCTATTTTCAAATTACACAGGCTTTAGACCAGCACTCTTGATTCAGTTTTGAGATATTCCTTTGTAGCATTTCAAAACTCAGCCATAAGATTGCACCTGCCCATCTCCTTACTTCCAAATCATCCAAGGCCTGTGATTGTTCACACATGCAAAGCAAAATTTAATAGCAAAATTTAGTTAAAGAATTGGTTTAATATAAATAATTGGGTATTTCTTAAATCACTCCAAAATTGGGTATTTCCTAAATCAATCCGAAATTGCAAAAAAGATTGGCATGATAATTTTATTAACCAAGAAAGTCAAAATATTACAGAAGAACAAGAGTCAAAAATCAAATCAGCTGTTTAAAGACTTAAACAACAGATTAGGCTTCTGAGCTGTCTATTTGCAACTTCTCTGTTTAATGATTTCTTGATAAAGTTGATAACATGAATGAAAACTCTCTTATTATGTCAGTAGATCATCTTTATTTAAAAAATGAGTATTCATTATCAGTACATTTTTGCAGTATTTTAGCAATAACATTGAAAAGATTAAACCAGGCTTCCGAGATATTCTGGCAGCCAGCATTTCATTCACTGTTTGGGCCATTCCACATTTTTATGTTTGAAGAATTCGAACATTGTCTTTACTAAATGACTGAACAAGCCAGAACAACCCAGAACAAGCCAGAACAACCCAGAACAAGCCAAGAACAAGCCAGAACAAGCCAGAACAACCCAGAACAACCCAAGAACAAGCCAGGAACAGGCTAAACAACCTGATAAAAAAACCAGAATAAGGAGACAGTTAAGATTTTTATTTAAGGCCCGATCTTTGTAACAGTAACTTTGAGGCCCCTGTTATTCGTTTCGAGATACCGTTTTCCCAAGATTCGGCTGCCCCTGGGGTAAGTGAGCCAAGGCACCTGCTTTTTTCCCTCTCTGCTGTGGTATCTGGGGTACATGGGGCAAGTCCTTCTTTGATGTGCGTCACTGGTGCCTGTTTAAACAATCGACCGATTGTTTTCTGTAGGAGGATTATCACTGAATTACAACCAGGCATCGTAGCTCAGTCCGTAAGGCAGGGTGTCTCGTGAGTTGCAATGCAGAGTCGGGAGTTCAACTCTCCTCAGGAGCAAGTCTTTTCCTTTAGAATTTTCTTATTTATGTGATTTTCATGTTGGAAATGGTTTCAAAAAGCCGAAAAACGTCTTGTAACAAAAATTTGCTTTTGGAATAATTTTAAAGTTTGTAAGATATAATTTTTTTACAGTGTATTGTTGTTCCCTTCCATGAATATTAGGACCACTAGGAGCTTGTCGTCGGCTAAACCATACTGCTGTGTAGCCGAGCGTTATTGATAAAATATTGAATGACCTGAAATGACCTGAAATTAGCTGAAATGATCTGAAATGATCTGAAATGACCTGAAAATGACCTGGAATTACCCTAAATGACCTGAAATGACCCAAAAATGAGCTGATCAGAATTATTCCTTTCTTTTTAGAGCTGTTTAAAATTCATGGCTGTGTTAAAAAGACAAAACGAGTATTAGAATCAGAAAATGTGAATCTGGGAAAGGCATCTAAGAATATTGTAGGCTTCTTGAAAAGGAATTTTTAATGGGAATGTGGAAATGGGAATCTGGAGATTGGAATCGTAGAAAGGGATTGAGAAGGGGAATCTAAGAATAGGGTTCTAGAGAAGGAATGGGGGAATGGGAATGTGGAATGGGAGTCTGGGAATGAGAATCTGAGAAATTTGAGAAGGGGAATCTAAGAATAGGGTTCTAGAGAAGGAATGGGGAATGGGAATGTGGAAATGGGAGTCTTGGAATGAGAATCTGAGAAAGGGAATTTGAGAAGGGGAATCTAAGAATAGGGTTCTAGAGAAGGAATTTGGGAATGGGAAAGTGGAATGGGAATCTGGAGATTGGAATCGTAGAAAGGGGATTTGAGAAGGGGAATCTAAGAATAGGGTTCTAGAGAAGGAATTTGGGAATGGGAATGTGGAATGGGAATCTGGAGATTGGAATCGTAGAAAGGGGATTTGAGAAGGGGAATCTAAGAATAGGGTTCTAGAAAAGGAATGGAGAATGGGAATGTGGAAATGGGAGTCTGGGAATGAGAATCTGAGAAAGGGAATTTGAGAAGGGGAATCAAAGAATAGGGTTCTAGAGAAGGAATTTGGGAATGGGAATGTGGAATGGGAATCTGGAGATTGGAATCGTAGAAAGGGGATTTGAGAAGGGGAATCTAGAATAGACTTCTGGAGAAGGAATGTGGGAATGGGAATCTGAGGATGGGAAGCTCATTAAGTTCATTTTTTATGTTCGTTATGGCTGTTATGTTGGTTATGAATATACTAAACTATCGATCATTGTCTTTCAAATTCTATTATTATTAGATAGTTATCATTGTTTTGTTCTGTTTATAAAGAGAAATTGTTGAACATTGATGAAGTGTCTTAATCCATTGGCAGCTGACATCTCTCTTCTCAAATTCCCTTTCTCAGATTCTCATTCTCAGACTCCCATTTACACATTCCCATTCCCACATTCCTTCTCTAGAACCCTATTCTTAGATTCCCCTTCTCAAATTCCCTTTCTCAGATTCTCATTCCCAGACTCCCATTTCCACATTTCCATTCCCCCATTCATTCTCTAGAACCCTATTCTTAGATTCCCCTTCTCAATCCCCTTTCTACGATTCCAATCTCCAGATTCCCATTTCCACATTCCCATTCCCAAATTCCTTTTCAAGAAGCCTACAATATTCTTAGATGCTGTTCCCAGATTCACATTTTCAGATTCTAATACTGGTTCCGTCTTTTTAACACAGCCATGAATTTTAAACAGCTCTAAAAAGAAAGGAACTAGTCTGATCAGCTCATTTTTGGGTCATTTCAGGTCATTTAGGGTAATTCCAGGTCATTTTCAGGTCATTTCAGATCTTTTCAGCTCATTTCAAGTCATTTCAGGTCATTCAATATTTTATCAATAACGGTAATTTCATAGTTTTTTCTGACATTATTTGTTTGCCTTGAGTGTTGAATTTTTGTCCAGCGGTATTTGTTTGATTCTTTCTAATATGGATTGCATGAAATTTTCCTGGATTTTAAAAGTGGTATCTGTTATTTCCTCCATCACCACACTAGCGAATCTATAATAACCACTGTGGTGATACTAGTTGCGTACTGTGGTGGCAGTTTTGGCGTATTGTGGTGGATAATAACTACTTGTTGTGGGTTACCATGCTTGTGGTGGTGGCAGTTCTGGCGTACTGTGGTGGATAATCACTACTGCGGTGGGTTATTATGCTTGATGTGGTGGGTTACTATGCTAAATGTGGTGGTAGTTTTTGTGTAATGTGGTAGATAATCACTACTGTGGTGGTTATTATGCTTGATGTGGTGGGATAAATTTTGTTAAATGACTATAATTGTTGCATCGGATGAATTGTGGTTAAAAGAATTAGATGCAATTGTTCATTTTTTTCATCTACAATCTCGATCATTAAGTGATGGATAGCCCACCCATGATGCATTGATTTTCCTCTCGCCTCTCAATGTAGTATCTGTATAAAATGGGATATGAAATTGCTACATCAAATTTTATTCATTGTTCATTATGCAGCAAAGTTCTAATTATACTGTACTGCTTTTTTTGTCAATTCATCAAACAGATTTTGTTGTAAGAGAAAAAATTCTGCAAGCATGGTAAGCCACCACAGTAGTGATTATCCACCACAGTACGCCAAACCTGCCACAAACACAAGCATGGTAACCCACCCCAGGTAGTGATTATCCACCACAGTATGGCAAAACTGCCAGCACCGCAAGCATGGTAACCCACCACAAGTAGTGATTATCCACCACAGTACGCCAAAACTGCCACCACCGCAAGCATGGTAACCCACCACGAGTAGTGATTATCCATCACAGTACGCCAAAACTGCCACCACCGCAACATTATCCACCACAGTAGTGATTATACACTACCGTTCAAAAAGTTTGGAAACGGTCGCTTAAAAATGGCTGCCAGCAGCGGCCAAGGGCCTAATCCAAAATATTTTCATTTTAAAAGTCAGAGGTCATGCGGCCATTATCTTGCTAAGTTTCGGCAGGAAAATGTTCGTCACTGCACTCGCCATCATTTAAAGTTGAAGGGAGAAGATAATTTCAATTGTTGAAAAAGACTCTTAAAATGGCTCACCTGAAAAATGTTTCGAAAACTTTAACCCTGATTAACTTTGTGAAAACCAATGTTTCAGGAAAACTTTTACTACGACGGAAAAGCTAAAACAACTGGGCTTCAAATAACTGCAAAATTTTCCATCTTGGAGTAACGAACCCTTCTCTTTCCCATAACTTCAGATCAGTAGTCCTAAAAAATTTTCCCTTGGTTCATGAAGGCAAAGCTTCTCAGTTTTTGTGTATTTTTCTTTTATACTATTGAAATTATCTTCTCCTTCAACTTAAGATGATGGCGAGTGCAGTGACGAACATTTCCGCCGAAACTTAGCAAGATAATGGCCGCATGACTTCTGACTTTTAAAATGAAAATATTTTCCATTAGGCCCTTGGCCGCTGTTGGCGGCCATTTTTAAGCGAGCGTTTCCAAACTTTTTGAACGGTAGTGTATATTCGCTAGCCTGATCACATTTCATGTGCTTAATTTTGATAACAAATAGCCCAATGTCACCCTGCCTGATTAAGACAATTTCTGAAAATTCTTAATGCAGCCCAAGCCCCAGGGCAATTATCTTCTAGATTGTTCCAAGTAATGAGACAACAACAAATGAGAATTACCCAGCAAATCTTTTTACTCACCAGGGGCTTGTCCGGAAACAGTAAGGTCAGAGTTCTCCAAATAGGCACGCTGCCAAGAGGAAGCTTCTAATGACTTAAGTCATTAAACTTAGTCGGCCTGTCATTTGTTGAATCCCTTGCACTTCTACACTTCCCCATACTGTATGCAATGTACAAACTTTGTTCTCCATTGTTGGAAGTGCAATCTCACAACAAAGTGATAGTTTTTGCAACTCCAAAGAGGGGGTGATGGTAGCAGCCAGCCCTCAAGCTGTTGTGCTTGCTCACCTAAACGGTGATGTACAAGAGCATGTGACAGATTTTGAGAAGAGCAGACCAACCACAAACTGGGCTCCGCTCAGAGAATACAATCTGCTTGCAGCCTCCAATCCAGTATTTTAGTGAGGGCAGTTAGAGGAGCAATTGTGCATTTCATGATACCAACATGAAACTTGGTGAACCTACACAGTTTGATGTGCTGAAAAAGATAGGATTGGAAGCCCACCTCAAAAATGCCCAAAAATGCTATTTATAGCATTAGGTATTTTGTGGTCTCTGTGGCGTAGTGGTTAGCGTGCTGGACTCGCAACGAAAATGTTGTGGGTTCGAGCCACGGTCTTTCCACTTGTGTTGCAGTGATAATGACCTTGGGCAAGTTGTTAACACAAATGTGCCTCTCTCCACCCAGGTGTATAAATGGGTACCTGGTCGGTAGTTATGAGCGCCGTGTGTGGCTGCTTCCTGCTATATGCTAATGCATCCAGACCAGGGGTAAAGTGTAAAGTCGACTGAGTAGCCCTAGGCTAGTAGTAGACTCAAAAACGGCAACTTTACTTTACTTTTTTACTTTTACTCGGTTCCAGCCCTTTTAAAGGCTCTTACTGTAAATACAACTCAAATTATGATATTCCAACGCAGTTTGATGCGCTGAAGAATATAGGATGCAGACCCCAACAAAAATGCCCGTTTGTGCTATTTTTTAGAATGGGGTACTTTGAACCCGGCCCCTAACAGTGATATTGTTGTAATAGTCCGGTGGCCAGTTGAGATGACCTTGACATCGAGTACATATGGGTTTTTATTTTATTTTCTGTTTGTATGGTCATAGAAGACTAGAAAAAGCCAAACTTGTCCCTTCCAAGTGCTGGGCAAATTTTTTTATGACCTGCCAAATATGCGTCATGTCCAAGGTAAAAAATGCATCGAAAAATGTTTTGTAAATTGTCTAAATATGGTGTTGTTTGGTCTCATTCGAATGGAAATTGACTCTAGATTTCGAATATAGCATCAAGACATCTGATTTTTATAAAAAAAATCAAAAGAGAAAGCCTAAGAAAAATGTTCTTTGAAAAATTATCTTTAGTTAGTTAGCATAGCTTGTACGTTAGTAAGTTAGTTAGTTAGCTACTTTGGAAGGTACTAAAATAGTAAATAAGTTAGTAAGTTTTTTAATTAGTAAGTGAGTTAGTTAGGTAATAAGTTAGTTAGTTAGTTAGTCAGTTAGTTAGGTGGTTAGTTAGTTAGTCAGTTAGTTAGTTAGTTAGTTGGGTAGTTAGTTTTTTAGTTAGCTAGCATAGCTTGTAAGTTATTCAGGTAATTAGTTAACTACTTTCGAAGATATTAAGTTGGTTAGCTACTTAGTTAGAAAGGGTAGTTAGTTAGTTAGGTAACTAGTTTGTCATTTAGTCAGTTTGTTAGTTAGCATAGCGTGCACATCACTCAGTTAGTTAATTAGGTAATTTGGGAGATAGTAAGTTAGTTATTGAGTAAGTTATTAAGCTAGCTAGTTAGTTAGTCAGTTAGTCAGTTAGTTACCTTGGAAGATAGTAAGTTAGTTAGTTAGTTAGTTAGTTAGTTAGTTAGTTAGTTAGTTAGTTAGTTAGTTAGTTAGTTAGTTAGTTAGTTAGTTAGTTAGTTAATAAGATAGTTAGTTAGTAAGTTAGTTAGTTACTTAGCATAGCTTGTAAGTTAGTCAGTTAGTTAGTTAGCTACTTTGGAAGATACTAAGTTAGTTAGTCAGTTAGTTAGTAGTTGGTTAGTTAGATAACTACTTAGTTAGAAACTTTGTTAGTAAGATAATTAAATAGTTAGTGAGTAAGTTATTTGGTTAGTTAGTTAGCGTAACTTTTAAGTTACTTAGTTGCTTAAAAATATGATGGGTGTTCCAAGTAATTCTGGCAGGCATTGTAGCTAGTTTGTTAATTAACTAACTAACTAACTAATTAATTAACTAACTAACCAACTAACTAACTAGCTAACTAAAAAACTAACTAACTAACTAACTAACTATGTAGCTGAGAAACTAACTAGCTAACTAACTAACTAACGTACTAACTAACTGATTAAATAAATAACTAACCAGTTAACTAACTAATAACTATCTAGCTAGTTACCTAACTAACTAGCAAACTAATAAAGTAACTTACGAACCACCTTACTACCTTTTAAAGTACCTAACAAACTAACTGACTAATTCACAAGATATTCTAACTAAGTAACTTACTGACTATCTAAAAACTTAACAAGCCAGATAACTGCCTAACTCACTAACTAACTAACTAACTAACTAACTAACTTGCAAGCTATGTTAACAAACTAACAATCTGGTAAACAAACTAATTAACTAATTAACTAACTTACTAACTAACTAATTAACTAACTAACTAGCTAGTTACCTAACTAAGTAGCTTACTAACTTACTATCTTCTAAAGTAGCTAACGAACTAACTGACTAACTGACTTACAATATTCGGAAATAGCTAACTAACAAACTGATTAACTTACAAGCTATGCTACTTAAGTATCTAACTAACTATATAACTAACTGACTAACTAACTAACTAAGTAAGTAACTACGTAACTAACTAGTGATAAGACTAACTAATAAAACAAACTAACTATTTAACTAACTAACAAACCAACTAATTAATTACCTAACAAACTAACAAGCAAACTAAATTTAACTAACTAACTAACTAATTTGCTAACTGATCTACTAACTAACTAACTAACTAACTAACTAATTAACTAACTAACTAACTGACTAAATAACTAGCTAACTAACTAAATAACTAACTAACTAACTAACTAAATAACTAACTCACTAACTAACTAACAACTATGTAGCTAGTTACCTAACTAACTAGCTATCTAATAAAGTAACTTACTAACCACCTTACTATCTTCTAGAGTAGCTAACGAACTAGCGGAAAAATTTACAAGGTATTCTAACTAAG
>JACTAT010000057.1:354817-383804 GCA_014526335.1 Chrysaora quinquecirrha | reverse complement strand
AATGTCGGATCAGATGATTCGTCGTCGTCGTATGGCGGATAGGGTAGCGCTGTGACGTTGTATCCGAAGAGTAGCTGACTTGGAGTAAGCGGCTGCAGATCTTGAATGTCCGAATTGACGTAAGTGAGCGGGCGATCGTTGAGAACGGCTTGAATTTCCTTTAATAATGTAGATAATTCTGATAAACTAACGAATGAGCGACCGAGTACCTTCTTTAGACACGTTTTGGAAAGACCGATTAAGCGTTCATAAACTCCACCCTAATGAGGGCTGCGTGCGGGAATATAACGAAATGTAATACGTTTCTGGGTGAAAGCATGCTGAATAACGGAGAGTCGAAAAGAGAGAGCAATTTCTCTAAGTTCTGTTCTGCGCACTTGAAGGTATGAGCATTAACCGATAATATTAAACGAGGAGTTGAATAAACACTGCAATGTCTACGAAATGCTTGTAGAAATGACGAGGTCGTAAGATCTTCTACGAGTTCCAAGCACAGGAGGCCCAATCGCATAAATATCATGAGTGAAAAAACCTAACTTGTGTTGTTTTCTGCCTAAAACGTCCTATTTTCGATATAGATATTTGGTTGTTGCTGTTGTTCAGAAAGCGCCACATTGTGATAGCTTTATACGTATATAATAAATAATAACAAGGAGTGAAGCTTTTCTGAATAGCCTTGATACAACATTGTTTCGTTTTGCCTGAATTTCGGTGAATTTTGCGTTAAACGCCAACTTCTTTACATCAAAATGTTCCCCACCACCTAAACTGTCTACAGAGTACACTTGTTTTCACTTTCCTCAACTAAATCATTTAAAACAGGCACGAAAATGTTTTATTTATCTGGCGGTTTGAAATCTGCCAAGGCTCGGTCCTATCACTGTGGCCAAAACGCATTCGAAATTTCAACGAAAATCACGTCAGTGCTCCCCCGGTTTATTATTTTCTACAGTTACAAAACAAAAGAAACGTAAGGAATCCAGGAGGTCTATGTCGCAATTTTCGAACATCTTTCGAACACAGCATCACGATTTTTCGAACGGCGGTTGCTTTGATCTGGCCACAGTGATAGGACCGAGCCTCGGCAGATTTCAAACCGCCAGATAAATAAAACATTTTCGTGCCTGTTTTAAATGATTTAGTTGAGGAAAGTGAAAACAAGTGTACTCTGTAGACAGTTTAGGTGGTGGGGAACATTTTGATGTAAAGAAGTTGGCGTTTAACGCAAAATTCACCGAAATTCAGGCAAAACGAAACAATGTTGTATCAAGGCTATTCAGAAAAGCTTCACTCCTTGTTATTATTTATTATATACGTATAAAGCTATCACAATGTGGCGTTTTTTGAACAACAGCAACAACCAAATATCTGTATCGAAAATAGGACATTTTAGGCAGAAAACAACACAAGTAAGGTTATATCACTAATGATATTTATGCGATTGGGCCTCCTGTGTTCCAAGCTGATAGCTCGTGTGGTTAGACAAGTAAACAAACAGATGTAAACTTTCCGATGATTGCCATGGTGATCTTTCACGAGAAAATGACCAGTGAAGTCGACGCCTATGTTCGAAAACGGTCGGCTTGATGCGTCTGCATGAAACTGTGGTAGCTGTGATGAAGTAGGCAGGAGAAACGGTCTTCCGGTGACTTTCTTACATGTGGAACATTTACGCAAAAGGCGACGAGCGACAGAGCGAGCAGATGGAATCCAGAAGCGTTGACGTAGCGCGACGATAGTTCCGCCGACACCAATATGGTGTAAACGCTGATGATGATCTAGGACCACTAAGTCGGTGAAACGAGAATTCGGCGGTAATAAAATCAATGAAGATTCTATAGCAAAGCGTCCTTTCGTGCGAATGAGTCCTTTCTGATCGAGAAATAAGTTCAGCTGACGAACAATCGGGGGAGTGTGAGCCTTGTTTGGGTTTTGACGAGACGACAGAGAATCAATGACTTGTGGATAAAACTGCTGCTGCTGTGAGCGAATCCATTCGGTCTCTACGGAATCAAGATCCGAAGTAGTAGGGGTTCCTTTAGTCCCAGTACGAAAACAAAAACGATGGACATAAACTGACGACGCCAGAAGGCGAGAATAGTCATTGAAACGTGATAAATCTATGATACTGCAAACGCTAGGCGACGGTAACGCTATTTGTTGTTCAGCGACGGAAGCGAAAACTGTAGATGAAACAGGTTGCGATTTAGGCCATTGTGGCCACGAGGCTGTGTTATTTATCCAGGATGGACCATTATTCCATAATTGCGATTTGAGCAGAGACTGCGCACTACAGCCACGAGAGACGAGGTCTGCAGGGTTTTCTGGTGAGGGTGTATGACCCCAGACAGTAGATTCAAAAAGGCGATTTATTGCGTCAACCTTATTTTGCACGAATTCCTTTAACTTGCGCTTTGACGAAAGCCAATGCAATGTGATTTCCGAATCAGTCCACAAGCGAACATGAACTGTAGCGAATTTTTTCTTGATTATTTAAGCATGTTGGCGCAAAATTGAGATCCAAGCAACATAGCACTCAGTTCACGCTGAGGGATAGTAAGAGTTTTCTTACCACGAGGCGCTTATTTGGATTTTGAACCAAGAAGAATACATTTGTCACCCTGACTAAGGTACGCGACGGCACCCATGACTAGCTTGCTAGCGTCGGTAAAAACGTGTAGATAAACTGGCTGCTTAGGATCGAAATCAATCCAACGAGGAAACTGGAAATTCGAAACGACAGAAAGTTCTTTTTCAATGTTTTTCCAAGCATTTATTTTCTGAATAGGCAAAGGTTGGTCCCATCCGAGTTTATAGTCCGGTGGCCAGTTGAGATAAACACAGACCTTGACATCGAGTACATATGGGTTTTATTTTATTTTCTGTTTATATAGTCATAGAACACTCGAAAAGCCAAACTTGCCCTTCCAAGTGTTGGGCAAATTTTTTTATGACCTGCCGAAGATACGTCATGTCCAAGGTAAAAATTTCATGGAAAAATTTTTATAAATTGTCAAAACATGGTATTGTTTGGTCTCATTCGAATGGAAATTGACTGTAGATTCCGAATTTGGCAATAAGGTTAGATTCTGTATATATTGATCAAAGATATTGCTCAAGACATTTGATTTTATAAAAAAATCAAGAAAAGAAAAGCTAAGAAAATGCTCTTTGAAAAATTATCTTTAGTTAGTTAGTTAGCATAGCTTGTAAGTTAGTAAGTTAGTTAGTTAGCTACTTTGGAAGATACTAAAATAGTAAGTAAGTTAGTAGTTAGTGAGTTGGTTAGGTAATTAGTTAGTTTGTTATTTAGTTAGATAGTTAATTAGTTGTTAGTTAGTTAGATACTGAGTTTGTTACTTAGTTAGTTAGTCTGATAGTTAGTTATCTAGCGTAGCTTCTTAGTTAGTCAGGTAATTAGTTAGCTACTTTCGAAGATATTAAGTTGGTTACTTAGTTACAAAGGGTAGTTAGTTAGTTAGGTAACTAGTTATATTTAGTTATATTTAGTTATATTTATATTTATTATATTTAGTCAGTTTGTTAGTTAGCAAAGCTTGCACGTTACTCAGTTCGTTAGTTAGCTAATTTGGGAGATAGTAAGTTAGTTATTAAGTTAGTTATTAAGTTAATTAGTTAAATAGTCAGTTAGTAAGTTAGTTACCTTGGAAGATAGTAAGTTAGTTAGTTAGTTAGTTAGTTAGCTAGTTAGTTAGTTAGCTAGTTAGTTAGTTAGTTAGCTAGTTAGTTAGTTAGTTAGTCAGTTAGTTAGTTAGTTAGTTAGTTAGTTAGTTAATAAGTCAGTTAGTTAGTAAGTTAGTTAGTTACTTGGCTTATCTTGTAAGTTAGTCAGTTAGTTAGTTAGCTACTTTGGAAGATACTAAGTTAGTTAGTCAGTTAATTAGTAGTTGATTAGTTAGATAACTACTTAGTTAGTAACTTAGTTAGTAAGATAATTAAATAGTTAGTTAGTTAGTTATTTAGTTAGTTAGTTAGCGTAGCTTGTAAGTTACTTAGTTAAGCATACAAATATGATGGGTGTTCCAAGTAATTCTGGCAGGCATTGTAGTTAGCTAACTAACAAACTAACTAACTAACTAACTAACTAACTAACTAACTATGCAGCTAAGAAACTAACTAGCTAGCTAACTAACTAATACAACTAATTAACTTTATCAATCTTATTAACTTAAAAACAAACAAACTAATTACCTAACAAGCTAGCTAACTGACTAACTAACGAACTAACTTACTAACTAACTAACTAACTAACTAACTAACTAACTAACTAACATGCAAGCTATGTCTACTAACTAACAATCTAGCAAACAAACTTATTAACTAACTAACTAACTAACTAACTAACTAAATAACTAACTTACTAACTAACTTATTAACTAACTAAGTAACTAA
Organism: Chrysaora quinquecirrha; assembly: GCA_014526335.1. Classification (NCBI taxonomy): domain Eukaryota; kingdom Metazoa; phylum Cnidaria; class Scyphozoa; order Semaeostomeae; family Pelagiidae; genus Chrysaora; species Chrysaora quinquecirrha. The sequence goes on along the minus strand of JACTAT010000057.1, from coordinate 379,391 downwards.
CACTAACTAGCTAACAACTATCTAGCTAGTTACCTAACTAAGTAGCTGACTAACAAAGTAACTTGCTAGCCTACTTACTATCTTCTAAAGTAGCTAACGAACAAACTGACGAACTGACTTACAATATTCGAAAATAGCTAACTAACAAACTGACCAACGTACAAGCTATGCTACTTAAGTAACTAACTGACTAAATAACTAACTAACTAGCTAACTAACTAACTAACTAACTAAATAACTAACTAACTAGCTAACTAACTAACTAACTAACAGCTATCTAGCTAGTTACGTAACTAACTAGCTAACTGACAAAGCAACTTACTATCCACCTTACTATCTTCTAAAATAGCTAACTAACAAACTGACTAACTCACAAGCTATGCTACTTAAGTAACTAACTAACTAAATAACTAACTAACTAGCTAACTAACCAACTAACTAACTAACTAAATAACTAACTAACTAACTAACTAACTAAGTAACTAATTAACTAATCAATTAATTAACTAACTAACTAACTAACAACTATCTAGCTAGTTACCTAAGTAACTAGCTAACTAATAAAGTAACTTACTAACTAACTTACTATCTTCAAAAGTAGCAAACAGCTATTTAAGTAACAACTAAATAACTAACGGACTAACTAACTAAACAACTAAGCAAGTAACTACGTAACTAACTAGCGATGAGACTAACTAATAAAACAAACTAACTATTTAACTAACTAACAAACCAACAAATAAATTACCTAACAAACTAACAAACAAACTAAATTTAACTAACTAACTAATATGGTAACTGACTTACTAACTTACTATCTTCTAAAGTTAACTAGCTAAGTCACTAACATACAAGCTATGCTAACTAACTAACGATAATTTTTCAAGAACATTTTAATTTAACATTTACTTTTTGATTTTTGTTTAAAAAAGTCCAATTCCTTGAGCAATATATTTTTATTTTTATATGCGGAGACTAATATTGATACTATATTTGGAATCTAGAGTCAATTTCCATTGGAATGAGACCAAACAATACCATGTTTTGACAAAATTTTTTCGATGAATTTTTTTACCTTGGACATGACGCATCTTCCGCGGATCATAAAAAATTTGCCCAACACTTGGAAGGGCAAGTTTGGCTTTTCGAGTCTTCTTTCACCATATAACCAGAAAATAAAATAAAACCCATATGTACTCGATGTCAAGGTCATCCTTGAAATTCGCATTTGGCCACCGGACTATCTATATAACCATTGGACAAATGTTCGGCCATAACCTTACGGTAGGCGTCCATTAGGCTTAGTTTGTTTAATCGTGTCGTGACTTGTTCTAAACGTTTTTTGCAGAGGTTCAAATTCGAGAGCACAGGCGGGTGGTCAGTTCTCCAAGGCAAAGGGGCGTAATAAGATCCATTTCGAAATTCGATTTGCTGGCGATAGGAATGTAAAAATTCATTCATTTGCGTGTCCTGAGGTGTTTCAGAAACGAATTGATCTTGAAATAGACGGTCGATTTGAATAAACAAAGATGAATTGCTCATCAAATTTTCAAAGGAAACAGCAGAGTCGTTTTGGCTATTGTCAGAATCTGCGAAAGGCGAGTTAATCGTGTTTGTTGAAATGTCGTGACCCTTTGGTGTTGACTCACAAGTCGGCTTTGAATCGTTAAGCAAAGGACCGGATAAAACATATCCAAATTTAGATTCTTGAATCAATGGGTGTGAACTTTCTTGTGAAACGTTGCCAAGAAAGCGATACGCGGCATCAGCTCCTAATAGAATATCAACGACAAAGGAGCCATCCTTAAAATCGTTAGCCGAAGGCAAATCTTGAAGACGGGGGTTAGATTTCATTTCCTTGAAGCAATATTGTTGCAAAGGTTGAACAATTTCGTCTGTTATGAGAAGGCGAACATTTTCTATTCCTGTGGGGGCTTCTAGGCCAATTCGTAGGACGTAGGAATTAAATCCAATTCAGAAGCAAATGCGGTGCGAACGTAACTGCGTTGTGAGCCTTCATCGAAAAAGATTCTGGCTGTAACTTTCTTATCTGCAGAAATTGCGAGAGCTTTAGCGGTTTTCAAAAGAATCGTGTTAGCGAAGTTACTGGTTACGACAGTGTTTTCAGGCTTAGATTGCGCTTCAGAGATATCAACATTATGAGAGCTTATAAGCGTATCAGAATCCTTGAACTTAATAACGTTAGAATCGACATGAGAAGAATAAACAGGCTTTAACGGATCAATGTTATTTTCAATGTTAATATCCAACAAGCTAGAACGTGGTGCAGCGAAAGCACAGTTAGAAACGGTTTGTTGAGATGACGTAGGAGCCGTAGGAATAATGCTAGGAGCGGCCTGAGGCGTAGGTGGCTCGTTAGAAATTATAGCAACATGCGTGTTTGCTTGCGACGGGGGTTGCCTTGCTGAATTACTGTTACGTTGAGAATTACTTGAACTAGTGTTACGGTGGATTTGAATCCGTGAATAGCCGTGTGATGCTTTCCCTTACATTTAGCACAACGACCTTTAGCATTGCATTGTGAGACACGATATCCCGTATATAAACAGTTAAGGCAAAGTTTATTGCTGACTACAGCGGTTGTCTTATCGGCTGCGGGCAGAGGGCAGCGTTGGGCGCCATGTGGGCCCTTACAAAGTTGGCAACGAACGTTTACGGAGGCAGACAGAGTACTGAAAGTAGTAGACGGGGGTTCGTATGACTCAAAAGACGGCTGGTGGCCAGTTGGCCGATTTGCGATTGCTGCCTGCTCTTGGCGGGTAATATATTCTTAGAGTTTCTCGATAAAGCCCTTTAAATCGAAAATTGACTGTTTACCACAATCACCTATATGACTGAGTACTTTACCAGGAAGCCTGTCTTCTATGATGGGCACTAGGAATGGGGCACAAGCCGCGACATCAATCTTGAGAGATTTAAGCGAACGAATATCACCCATCAAAGAATTGTAAAAATGACGTAAACTACTGGCGACGGGGTTCGGTTTAGGCATTTTAAGCAAATTCAAAACGTGAGCGCGAATGATTCTCCTAGGAAGGCCAAAGTTTTCTTGTAACGTAGCTTCTAAAATAGCGTAATTTTGATCTGAAGGGATAAGACCTTTCACAGTAGCCAATGCCTCTCCTCTGAGTTGACCCATGATGTACGTGAACTTAGCAGAATTAGGGAGATCAGGAGATTTCCCTACTTGCGACTGGAAACGTTCTCAGAACCCAATCCACTCCGTAATATTACCGTCGAAAGTGGGGAGGTTTAGATCTGGTAGTTTTGAACGTGAAAACGTGGGAGTCGAAGAAGAAGGCTGTGGCTGCGGCGAGGAAGGACGGCGTGGCTGGATTCGCGGCTGGTTTTTCGAATTTAGAGATAATGAACTCAAGCTTACTGAGCTTACCTTTATTTGCAATTATAACAGAATCACCTTCATCAAAGAACTCATCCTGTTCGGCTTCGTCTTCTACTTCTTCAAGGACGATGTTCTTGATGTCTTTCTCCAGATTGCTTCCTTCTTGAAACGTAGCCTTTAATAATTCGAATGCTGACTTTAGAGTCGTGATTTCGTCGTCTGTGAGAGTTGTTTTCGTGAATAGAACGGATGCCTCGTTGAAAATCTTCGTGAATGTGCGTCTAAGTTGTCTTCTCTCTTGTTTGAGCTTCTCGAACTGCGTTTTTTGCTTCGGCGGCATGATTACGAATGAATGAAAGAATACGAACGGCTATAACTCGAATACTGGTCACGGCACCAATTTGTGAAGAACGTGAAACAAGAGAACAACTTATCTCCCAAATATATACATAACTAATAAACTATATACATAAACTATTGGTAATTACTGTGAGCATTGAAACGATTGAACTGAATACGTAAACGAAGCGAATGACGTGACGAACTAAGGACAACAACTGAATAAAAGAACGGAAATATTCCTTAAATACTAAAAAGAGTCTGGAAACGAGTAAGCATAAATAAGAATAATTAAGAATAATTAACAACAATGTTCAGCCACCACGTGTCATGTTGAGTTATGACTCATTTCATTACACTAAAGAACTATGAAATTTTGAAGATTGGAACTTTCAAATACAATGATCAAAGAAAAGAAATACTTGGAATACATATGATGGAAAACCAAAATTACAAAATTTCTTCAAAATTCCTCAAAATATGAATTTCCTCCAAAATTTTCTTGTGACTGTCAAATTTCCTGAATCTGAGGAAATTTCAATAATAGTGGAAGCAATATTTATGAATGACTAAACGTTTTAAGTACTGGCGAAAACCAGAAGAGACTAGACTACCTAGACTTAGACTGATTAGTATATCAGCTATTTGTCAGAATTGTGCATTTTATGAAGCAAGCATGAAAATTAGCATACCTACTCAGTTTGATACGCTGAAGATGATGGGATACAGACCCCAATCGAAAAATGTCCCCAGATGCTATTTCTAGACTGGGGTACTCGGTACCATACCTCTACAAGGGTTTCTACCATAACAATGTTGGGAATAACGATGCTGACATGAAACTTGGCAAGAATGCACAGTTTGATACGCTGAAAAAGATAGGATGCAGACCCCTCCGGAAAAGTGCTCCCTTATTCTATTTTTAGACTGGGGTACTCGTTACCATACCTCTACAAGCGTTTCTATTGTAACTATGTTGGGAATTAAGATATTGCAATAAAACTTGGCAAGTATTCACAGTTTTATAAGCTGAAAAGATAGGATGCAAGCCGTAAAATAATAATAATAATAATAATAATAATAATAATAATAATAATAATAATAATAATAATAATAATTTTGTCCTGGTCATGACATTAAACTGCATCCGGTTGTGGAGTTTCGACGTGGGATAATGAGGTTACCCTTTACCACAACTACCTCCAGGTCACCCTTGAGCAAGGTGTAGTACCTGTCAGCTCTCCCCGAGGCCTCGAAATTCCGGGTTGGCGTCCGGCGGGGGCTAGTCTGTCTCATGGGTAGGGGGGACCCTTCAGCCTTGGTTGGCAACCCCCCTAGTGATGGTGTCACAAAACTAATACCGGTGGTTGTGTCACCTTATCACCACTAACCTCATCATGAGTGTAATGTCAAATAATGGATTATCCAACAACGGCGTTAATGAGGGTGGAACTACATGTGAAGCTCTCTCGCCCGGCAGGTGTCTCACGGCTCAGCAGCGTGGGCCCGGTCGTCAACCAGCTACTGCTAGAAGGATCAGAAAGAAATGGTCGTATGAAGAAAACAGAATTGTCATGGAGTGTTTCTTTAGAAGTAATCCCAAAGTAATTGGGTATAGGATAAGAATGCATAATCTATGGAAAGACATGGGAATGTTCCAAATAAGTGAACAACGCTTACTAGATCAGAAGGCCCAGATAATGAAAAAGAAATGGTTGACAGATCTTGAACTAGAGGAAATTAAAAGGTTGATAGAGGATGTAGAATGTGGAATTCCAGGAACTGTGATCAATGAAGAGAGAGATGAAGATGCTGAACGAGTGGCGGAAATCAATATGGATGAAGAAGATCAAAATGAAAATGAAACAATGAGAACGAGAGATTTTGTTGTAGACAGAGATCAAAATGAATTAGATGAAAAGCAAAAAGGGATACTGCAACAGCTGAATGAAATTCAAGGGGAAAGAACGCAAGAGACTGCCAACATTAAGGGGAGTAGAAAGAAAGAGATTGTCAGATGCAGTGAATACAGTAGATGAAGTACTCAGTATAGTGAAGGTAACTGATATTACTGAAGTGAATGACCTTATATACTGTGGAGCCGCACTAGTAACGGAAATGTTGGGAATAAAAACCTGCAGAGGTGTTAAGAAGGAACCTTTTTTGGAAAAGAAGGCTGGAAAACCAACTAAAAGTGCTAAACAAGGATCTATCAAGAGTTAACATGCTTATAGAGAGAAGGAAAGTGAAGAAAAAGCACGAAGATCTACTACATAAAAGATATAATATCAAACAAAGAGGGCTACAGACAACCAAAGAGATAATTTGCCAGAGAATTAAAGCTAAAGCAGCCAAAATAAAGAGATACAACCAGCGGATATCTCAATTTCAGCAGAACAGACTATTCAGCAACAATGAAGGAAGATTCTACCAGCAACTGAACAACGACCAAGGCTGGGAGGAAAGTGAAGCACCAGATCCAGAAGAAGCAAAAACATTCTGGTCTGATATCTGGAGCAAAGAGGGAAAGCACAAGAAAGATGCAGAATGGCTCAAGAGATTTTATGAAGAAGTTAAAGAAGTTGGTGGTCAAGAGGAGATTCACATCACAGAAAACACGGTTAAGAAAATCCTCAGAAAATTTCCCAATTGGAAGGCACCAGGACCAGATGGTGTCCAAGGCTTCTGGCTAAAGAAATTCAAAAGCATGCACACGCAGCTTGCGTCAAGTCTAACAAAATGCTTAGAGGAAGGTAAAACACCATTGTGGATGACAAAGGGAAGGACAGTGCTAATACAAAAAGATAAATCCAAAGGTACAGTTGCAAGCAATTACCGTCCGATAACATGTCTACCTCTTGCGTGGAAATTACTTACAGGCATATTCTCTGACGAAATATACAGATATCTAGAGGGACAAGAACTATTACCTGAAGAGCAGAAAGGATGCAGGAGAAAGTCAAAAGGAACAGGAGATCTACTATATATAGATAAAATGATTCTGAAAGAAGTAAAACGTCGAAGAAAAAATTTGTCAATGGCTTGGGTGGACTATCGGAAGGCGTATGACATGATCCCACACTCTTGGTTAATGGAATGTCTAGCAGCCTTAAAAGTAAACCAAAATGTTCGAAATCTGCTAAGCGAGACAATGAATTCATGGAGAGTGGAAATAATGTGCAAAGATGAAATATTAGGAGAAGTAAGAATAAAGAGAGGATCTTTCAAGGGATGCCTTATCACCTTTGTTGTTTGTCATATCAATGATCCCACTTACGAGCATCTTGAGAAAAGCAGCACCTGGGTATGAGTTTTCATCAAATAAGGTTAAGATCAATCATTTACTGTATATGGACGATCTCAAGTTGTACGGAAAGACCAAAAAAGACCTACAATCATTGATAGAGACAGTCAGAATTTACAGCTCAGACATAGGAATGGAGTTTGGTCTCGAAAAGTGTGCATCACTTGTTATGAAAAGAGGAAAAATTGTCGAGTCAGATGGCATTACTTTGCCAGACGACAAAATGATCAGGAATCTAAAAGAAGACGAAAGCTACAAGTACCTAGGTGTTCAAGAGTTAGATGATATAAAGACGACTGAGATGAAAGAAAGAGTCAGTAAAGAGTATAAGCGAAGAGTGAGGAAAGTCTTAGAGACAAAATTAAATGGAAATAACATCATTAAAGCAATTAACACTTGGGCTGTTTCAGTGGTAAGATACTCTGCTCCTTTCTAGACTGGAGGAAAGAAGAGACTCAAGAATTAGATAGACGTACTAGGAAACTAATGACGATGCACAAAGCACTCCATCCAAAAAGTAATGTGGACCGGCTGTATATTTCGCGAAATGAAGGGGTAGAGGACTTATCAGCGTCGAAGATACGATAGAAACATCGAAAATTGGACTAGAGAGATATGTACAAGAGAGCAAGGAACGGCTGTTGAGTGCAGCTAAAAGATTGGACATGGAAGTGAAGGATACAGTGAAACAATATAAAGATCGAAGAGCAAAAGAGCGCAAGGAAAACTGGAAGGAGAAAGTCCTACATGGCCAATTTATTAGACAAACTGAGGAGATTGCTGGAGAGGAAAGGTGGAAATGGTTGAAAAATAGTGGCATCAAGAGGGAGACCGAGACTCTCATCCTAGCAGCTCAAGAGCAAGCAAGCCATTAGGACGAACCTCATCAAAGCCAAAATCGACAAAACACAGGAGGACAGTAGATGTAGAATCTGCGGTAAGGTTGATGAAACTATTAATCATCTCATCAGCGAATGCAGCAAAATGGCGCAGAAAGAATACAAGAATAGACATGATTGGGTCGGGAGAAGAATCCACTGGGACATATGTAGGAAGTTTGGGGTACATGTAAGCGAGAAGTGGTACAACCATGAGCCAGAAAGTGTGGTTGAAAATGATACTTGCAAGGTACTGTGGGACTTTACCATCCAGACCGATCATGTAATTGAAGCTAGAAGGCCAGACTTAATTTTGATCAAGAAGGAAGAAAACAACTGCATTATCGTTGATTTTGCCATCCCATATGATACCCGGATAGAGCAGAAGGAGAAAGAGAAAGTTGAGAAATACCAGGACTTAAAGAGAGAACTCCAGAGGTTATGGAATATGAAAGTAAAAGTAGTACCCATAGTTATTGGGGCATTAGGAACACCACCAAAAGACATCAAGAGGAGAGTAGAAGAACTGGGAATTGAGACAAGAATTGAAGAGATGCAGAAGACTGTAATCCTGCAATCTGCACGGATCCTGAGAAAAGTCCTTGAAAATTGAGGAGACTTGCTGTCACCAATATCAAGGAGACATTACCACTGAATGAGATGACATTTTATCAGTGTGCGATCATTCAATAATAATAATAATAATAATAATGAAAAAATTTGTCAATGGCTTGGGTGGACTATCGGAAGGCGTATGACATGATCCCACACTCTTGGTTAATGGAATGTCTAGCAGCCTTAAAAGTAAACCAAAATGTTCGAAATCTGCTAAGCGAGACAATGAATTCATGGAGAGTGGAAATAATGTGCAAAGATGAAATATTAGGAGAAGTAAGAATAAAGAGAGGATCTTTCAAGGGATGCCTTATCACCTTTGTTGTTTGTCATATCAATGATCCCACTTACGAGCATCTTGAGAAAAGCAGCACCTGGGTATGAGTTTTCATCAAATAAGGTTAAGATCAATCATTTACTGTATATGGACGATCTCAAGTTGTACGGAAAGACCAAAAAAGACCTAGAATCATTGATAGAGACAGTCAGAATTTACAGCTCAGACATAGGAATGGAGTTTGGTCTCGAAAAGTGTGCATCACTTGTTATGAAAAGAGGAAAAATCAGATGGCATTACTTTGCCAGACGACAAAATGATCAGGAATCTAAAAGAAGACGAAAGCTACAAGTACCTAGGTGTTCAAGAGTTAGATGATATAAAGACGACTGAGATGAAAGAAAGAGTCAGTAAAGAGTATAAGCGAAGAGTGAGGAAAGTCTTAGAGACAAAATTAAATGGAAATAACATCATTAAAGCAATTAACACCTGGGCTGTTTCAGTGGTAAGATACTCTGCTCCCTTTCTAGACTGGAGGAAAGAAGAGACTCAAGAATTAGATAGACGTACTAGGAAACTAATGACGATGCACAAAGCACTCCATCCAAAAAGTAATGTGGACCGGCTGTATATTTCGCGAAATGAAGGTGGTAGATGACTTATCAGCGTCGAAGATACGATAGAAACATCGAAAATTGGACTAGAGAGATATGTACAAGAGAGCAAGGAACGGCTGTTGAGTGCAGCTAAAAGATTGGACATGGAAGTGAAGGATACAGTGAAACAATATAAAGATCGAAGAGCAAAAGAGCGCAAGGAAAACTGGAAGGAGAAAGTCCTACATGGCCAATTTATTAGACAAACTGAGGAGATTGCTGGAGAGGAAAGGTGGAAATGGTTGAAAAATAGTGGCATCAAGAGGGAGACCGAGACTCTCATCCTAGCAGCTCAAGAGCAAGCCATAGCCATTAGGACGAACCTCATCAAAGCCAAAATCGACAAAACACAGGAGGACAGTAGATGTAGAATCTGCGGTAAGGTTGATGAAACTATTAATCATCTCATCAGCGAATGCAGCAAAATGGCGCAGAAAGAATACAAGAATAGACATGATTGGGTCGGGAGAAGAATCCACTGGGACATATGTAGGAAGTTTGGGGTACATGTAAGCGAGAAGTGGTACAACCATGAGCCAGAAAGTGTGGTTGAAAATGATACTTGCAAGGTACTGTGGGACTTTACCATCCAGACCGATCATGTAATTGAAGCTAGAAGGCCAGACTTAATTTTGATCAAGAAGGAAGAAAACAACTGCATTATCGTTGATTTTGCCATCCCATATGATACCCGGATAGAGCAGAAGGAGAAAGAGAAAGTTGAGAAATACCAGGACTTAAAGAGAGAACTCCAGAGGTTATGGAATATGAAAGTAAAAGTAGTACCCATAGTTATTGGGGCATTAGGAACACCACCAAAAGACATCAAGAGGAGAGTAGAAGAACTGGGAATTGAGACAAGAATTGAAGAGATGCAGAAGACTGTAATCCTGCAATCTGCACGGATCCTGAGAAAAGTCCTTGAAAATTGAGGAGACTTGCTGTCACCAATATCAAGGAGACATTACCACTGAATGAGATGACATTTTATCAGTGTGCGATCATTCAATAATAATAATAATAATAAAGAGGAAGGTAAAACACCATTGTGGATGACAAAGGGAAGGACAGTGCTAATACAAAAAGATAAATCCAAAGGTACAGTTGCAAGCAATTACCGTCCGATAACATGTCTACCTCTTGCGTGGAAATTACTTACAGGCATATTCTCTGACGAAATATACAGATATCTAGAGGGACAAGAACTATTACCTGAAGAGCAGAAAGGATGCAGGAGAAAGTCAAAAGGAACAGGAGATCTACTATATATAGATAAAATGATTCTGAAAGAAGTAAAACGTCGAAGAAAAAATTTGTCAATGGCTTGGGTGGACTATCGGAAGGCGTATGACATGATCCCACACTCTTGGTTAATGGAATGTCTAGCAGCCTTAAAAGTAAACCAAAATGTTCGAAATCTGCTAAGCGAGACAATGAATTCATGGAGAGTGGAAATAATGTGCAAAGATGAAATATTAGGAGAAGTAAGAATAAAGAGAGGATCTTTCAAGGGATGCCTTATCACCTTTGTTGTTTGTCATATCAATGATCCCACTTACGAGCATCTTGAGAAAAGCAGCACCTGGGTATGAGTTTTCATCAAATAAGGTTAAGATCAATCATTTACTGTATATGGACGATCTCAAGTTGTACGGAAAGACCAAAAAAGACCTAGAATCATTGATAGAGACAGTCAGAATTTACAGCTCAGACATAGGAATGGAGTTTGGTCTCGAAAAGTGTGCATCACTTGTTATGAAAAGAGGAAAAATCAGATGGCATTACTTTGCCAGACGACAAAATGATCAGGAATCTAAAAGAAGACGAAAGCTACAAGTACCTAGGTGTTCAAGAGTTAGATGATATAAAGACGACTGAGATGAAAGAAAGAGTCAGTAAAGAGTATAAGCGAAGAGTGAGGAAAGTCTTAGAGACAAAATTAAATGGAAATAACATCATTAAAGCAATTAACACCTGGGCTGTTTCAGTGGTAAGATACTCTGCTCCCTTTCTAGACTGGAGGAAAGAAGAGACTCAAGAATTAGATAGACGTACTAGGAAACTAATGACGATGCACAAAGCACTCCATCCAAAAAGTAATGTGGACCGGCTGTATATTTCGCGAAATGAAGGTGGTAGATGACTTATCAGCGTCGAAGATACGATAGAAACATCGAAAATTGGACTAGAGAGATATGTACAAGAGAGCAAGGAACGGCTGTTGAGTGCAGCTAAAAGATTGGACATGGAAGTGAAGGATACAGTGAAACAATATAAAGATCGAAGAGCAAAAGAGCGCAAGGAAAACTGGAAGGAGAAAGTCCTACATGGCCAATTTATTAGACAAACTGAGGAGATTGCTGGAGAGGAAAGGTGGAAATGGTTGAAAAATAGTGGCATCAAGAGGGAGACCGAGACTCTCATCCTAGCAGCTCAAGAGCAAGCCATAGCCATTAGGACGAACCTCATCAAAGCCAAAATCGACAAAACACAGGAGGACAGTAGATGTAGAATCTGCGGTAAGGTTGATGAAACTATTAATCATCTCATCAGCGAATGCAGCAAAATGGCGCAGAAAGAATACAAGAATAGACATGATTGGGTCGGGAGAAGAATCCACTGGGACATATGTAGGAAGTTTGGGGTACATGTAAGCGAGAAGTGGTACAACCATGAGCCAGAAAGTGTGGTTGAAAATGATACTTGCAAGGTACTGTGGGACTTTACCATCCAGACCGATCATGTAATTGAAGCTAGAAGGCCAGACTTAATTTTGATCAAGAAGGAAGAAAACAACTGCATTATCGTTGATTTTGCCATCCCATATGATACCCGGATAGAGCAGAAGGAGAAAGAGAAAGTTGAGAAATACCAGGACTTAAAGAGAGAACTCCAGAGGTTATGGAATATGAAAGTAAAAGTAGTACCCATAGTTATTGGGGCATTAGGAACACCACCAAAAGACATCAAGAGGAGAGTAGAAGAACTGGGAATTGAGACAAGAATTGAAGAGATGCAGAAGACTGTAATCCTGCAATCTGCACGGATCCTGAGAAAAGTCCTTGAAAATTGAGGAGACTTGCTGTCACCAATATCAAGGAGACATTACCACTGAATGAGATGACATTTTATCAGTGTGCGATCATTCAATAATAATAATATAATAATAGGCGGCGTTAAGCGAGGGGTTTGTACTAGACCACTATTTCTTATTTAATTTATTATTAACATTTCATACAAACATGTTTTAAGTTTATGATAAGTTTGTAAATAATTAATGATTTGTATATCCTTGAATTATGGTTTTAGGTCTCCGTGTGTTCGCCATGTATTTGTGTACAAATTGCCTCTCTATAGTGTGCAAATTTATAAACTTTCAGCATACAGACCCTCTATCATATACATTGGCTCTTATATATTCTTGTATGCGAGAACATGGGTGCGCCCTTAGATGAACGGAGCACACGAGCGGTAGCCCCAGATGCTCTTTAGTTAAGGTAAGATAAGCTGATGAGTATAGTGAAATGCATTGTAAATATGATAAACAACACTGCATCAGTTTTATACAACTTACTGTATACTTGAAAATGCATTAGGCGGCGTTAAGCGAGGGGTTTGTACTAGACCACTATTTCTTATTTAATTTATTATTAACATTTCATACAAACATGTTTTAAGTTTATGATAAGTTTGTAAATAATTAATAGTTATTGATATGGTGCTGAAGAAGGCTCGACATAGTGGAAAGAAAAAACGTCAGACGGGAGGAGAGCCTTTGGCTGTATGACTTGGAGAGTTGCTCGGTGATTTCATTGAGCTTTATAGCGCATCCTTTCTTTTTCAGCGCATCAAACTGTGTATACTTGCCAAGTTTCATTGCAATATCTTAATTCCCAACATAGTTACAATAGAAACACTTGTAGAGGTATGGTACCGAGTACCCCAGTCTAAAAATAGAATAGGGGGCATTTTTCCGGAGGTGTCTGCATCCTATCTTTTTCAGCGTATCAAACTGTGCATTCTTGCCAAGTTTCATGTCAGTATCGTTATTCCCAACATTGTTATGGTAGAAACCCTTGTAAAGGTATGGTACCGTGTACCCCAGTCTAAAAATAGCATCTGGGGGCATTTTCGATGGGGGTCTGTATCCCATCATCTTCAGCGTATCAAACTGGGTAGGTATGCCAATTTTCATGCTTGCTTCATAAAATGCACAATTGACAACGATTTCACAGTTAATCCTTTGCACTAGATACTTATTACCAAGACTTAGACCTATGATGTGGATACCTAGAGGATCCTCACGTTTTTAGAAGCAGTCACTAACATGTGGGCTATAATGGGGCCAATGCTCAATCCTAAAAAGTCCAACAAAACCTCCAACAAAGCAAAAATCATCAATAAATCTTAAGTGACTCTTACAAATAATAGCGAGATAGCTAATTCACTAAACAACTTTTTCTGCTCGATTGGAAATGAGATCGCCTCTACTATTCCCCAAAACCACTAAACACTTTTCTGCATTTCTGACCAATCAAAATGCCAACACTTTCTTCTTCAAGAGGATACATGTTGAAGAAGTCATAGCTGAGATTAATCGTCTGATGCCAAAGAAGGCTGCGGGACATGACGCCATACGACCATTTCTGATAAAAGACTGTGGTGATGACCTTGCTCTTCCACTAACTCACATCTTCAATGTCTCTCTTACAACGGGAGTTTTCCCGGACATTTGGAAAATTGCAAAAGTTATACCTGTTTTCAAGAAAGGAAATAGATTGCATGAGGATAACTACCGCCCTATCTCACTTCTTTCTTGTCTTGAGGAATTATTTGAACGACTTGTATGCAATAGAGTTAAGGAATTCCTAAAAAAAACCCAACATTATATACAAATATCAGTTTGGATTTAGGAAAAACCATTCAACTGTCCTAGCGTTAACTGAAGCTCTAAATGAACTCTACAATAACCTTGATAAAGGTAACTTTGTAATTGGCGTCTTTCTTGACCTCAAAAAAGCTTTCGATACCATAGATCACGAGATTCTAATTCAAAAACTCAAGCATTACGGCTTTAGAGGGATCTCCAACAAATGGTTCACTAGTTACCTTACAAAAAGGCAACAATATACTTTCGTAAACAAGACACAATCCAAGTTCGGCAACATCACCACAGGGATACCACAAGGATCCGTGCTTGGTCCTATTCTCTTTACAATATATATCAATGATATAGTAAAAGGGGCGAAACTAAAACAAAGACTTTTGCCGATGATACAACCATCTTTTCGTCAGGACAAAATATTGATCAACTAACTCACGCTAGCGAATCTATAATCTACTGTGGTGGATAATCACTACTGTGGTGGTACTATTTGCATACTGTGGTGGTAGTTTCTGCGTACTGTGGTGATAATCACTACTTGTGGTGGTTTACTATGCTTGCGGTGGTGGCAGTTTTGGCGTACTGTGGTGGATAATCACTACTTGTGGTGGTTTACTATGCTTGCAGTGGTGGCAGTTTTGGCGTACTGTGGTGGAAAATCACTACTGTGGTGGTTTACTATGCTTGCGGTGGTGGCAGTTTTGGCGCACTGTGGTGGATAATCACTACTTGTGTTGGTTTACTATGCTTGCTGTGGTGGGTACCGTTTTGTTAAATGACTATAATTGTTTGATCGGATAAATTGTGGTTAAAAAAATTAGATTCAATTGTTCACTATTTTCGTCTACAACCTCGATCATTGAGTGATGGATAGCCCGCCCATGATGCAAGCATGATTTGCCTCGTGCCTCTCAATGTAGTATGTGTAGCTCAGGTAGCGTGATAATGATATATTTTGATGGCAGAATATTAAGAAAATGTCTTGGAAGGAACTAGTCTGAGGGAGGTACGAGATTTTATAACTGCGGAACCATGTGCGCCAAGAAAACTTAGAAAAGGAGCTGAGAGAGCCTCTGAAAATCCGAAGGCAAGGAAAAGACTTTTTCTGAACGAAAGAGAAACTGAAGCAAAGGCGTTTATAATTGAGAATATCGATGAGTTTCTCATTAATATTAACAATGCGGGTTATCCCGATCCATTCTGTAAATTTGTGACTTTAGTAGCACAGCGTATGTTTTAGATAATATAGCGTGGCAGCTTTAGATGATATAGCGTGGCAGCTTTTTCTCGATGCTCTTTTATATAATAAGTTATAGTGTAGATGTTATAATGTATAATGTCCAGAATGAAACCTCGCTAAAGGTGTCATTTTTTATTTTACCTGAGTATTCCTTACAATTTGAAGTTAATAATATGCTTCTTTTTGCTGCAAATCCGAAGAAGTGCACTTTTATTAATGGGATTGCTATGTGCAAAGTTTCTGAGCAAAAATTAAGTCAATGGTGACTACTGCCTAAGAATAATTTACACAGAGTAAGAAACATTCTGCCTAAGAAACATTACTTACACCCAAAAGCGAGGCAGAGTAACAATATAAATGCCTCTTGGCACAGGACTGTCATTGAACTGCCCGTCACTTTTCTGAATTTTCGAGTTTCGATTTTGAAAGGCCAAATTGTCTAGACTTCTTCGAAGCAAAATTCAACCTTTTGATCTCATTTATGGTTCGTGAAAACGCATTAAAAATCAATGCGATGACAAAATATGAGCCGTACACCATGAACATAAAAACCTGAAGGAAAAAACCCACCGCAGCATAGTTTGTGTCCACCGCAGTACACAAAAACTACTACAACGGCAAGAATAATAACCCTCACAGTAGTGATTATTCAACACAGTACACCAAAACTACCACCACAACAAGCATAGTTACCCACCACAAGTAGTGATTATCCACCACAGTACGCCAAAACTGCCACCACCGCAAGCATAGTAAACCACCACAGTAGTGATTATCCACCACAGTACGCCAAAACTGCCACCACCGCAAGCATAGTAAACAACCACAAGTAGTGATTATCCACCACAGTAAGCCAAAAATGCCACCACCGCAAGCATAGTAAACCACCACAAGTAGTGATTATCCACCACGGTACGCCAAAACTGCCACCACCGCAAGCATAGTAAACCACCACAACTAGTGATTATCCACCACATTACGACAAAACTGCCACCACCGCAAGCATAGTAAACCACCACAAGTAGTGATTATCCACCACAGTACGCAGAAACTACCACCACAGTATGCAAATAGTACCACCACAGTAGTGATTATCCACCACAGTAGTGATTATAGATTCGCTAGCGTGTAACTGCTGAGACAAAGACTGAACTTGACAAACTAAGTATCTGGCTACTTTCTAATAAATTGAAACTGAGTATCGACAAAACTGTGTATTCAGTCTTCTCTCCAGGTAAAAATCGTTCACAGATGCATCGAGAGTAAGAATAGGTGAAGAAATTAAAAGATCTAATGCTGTGAAATACTTAGGCTTAACTATTGACGAAAGGCTTACATGGGAAAAGCACATTAATCAAGTAGGCACAAATATTATCAAATATGCTTCTATCTTCAGAAAAATACGTCATCTGCTTCCGAAGAAATGTTTAAAATCTTTATACAATGCCTTCATACAATCAAAGATTGACTATGCCTTTGAAGTTTACGGGGATACTTTTACTAAACTCCTAAACCGTCTGCAAGTTCACCAAAATCGTATACTGAAAATTCTTCAATTCAAAAACAAATTAGCATCTACAAATAAAATACCTAAGGACTTTGAAACGTTGAAAGTTACAGATCAGTATGAGCTAAAAGTGCTGAGAAACGTGCACTCTTTCACACATAACAAAGATAATCTCGCAGAGGTATTCCATAATTTCTTTCCAGCAAATTCTACAACACATTCTTACCCCACAAGACACACAATGATCTATACAAAGTACCTAAAACGCATAAACGTTTAGGTGAACGAACAATTATAGTTAGAGGGGCCAAACTCTGGAACAACCAGACATCAGAAGATAGGAAAATCAAATCACAAAAAGAGTACATCAAGCATCTGAAAAATCAAAAATTAAGCTCACATATTTGAATATTAAAGAAATAATTCATTTCTTAATTTTAATTTATTTTTAGTTCTTCCCGTTCATCATTTATCTGTTGTATTTATAATGATTTGCTTATTGGCTTATTCATTTATTTGCTCATTGACTGTTAATCTTTAATTAGTTATATCTTTAAATATTTTGATAATATTCTTTTTTGGCATAGTATAAAAACCATACCCCAGGACCCAGGACCCAGGACCCCAAGTATGACTCTTAAGTACTAAATTCTGAAATGACCCTTAAGTACGAGAGGGCCTTTTGCTTCCGTTTGCCGAATTTGGCATATCGGATGTCAGTCGTGCATATCGTATGTCAGCATGGCTGTTGATCTTGTTGTTGTGCTCACTTCCTGTGTTGTATTTTGATATGGTCTGCAATTCTGGATTTTAATGATAACGGGGGTAAATGCCCTTTTCAAAAAACACAATTAGGTAAAATAGTTTTTCTTCACAGCACTTAGAGTGGAGCTTTATAGAACAACTAGCCCTTGCCACGAGGCGCGCTGCGCGCGCCTCGGTGCGGGCTTTTGCGCTCCGCGGTCACATGGGACATGCAGCTTGTAGTGCTCATGTGTGAAGAAATCCATTGTGAAGAAAAGTACATGAGATTGGTGGAAAATATTTCTTAGGGAAGCAGAGTAAGGAGATAAAGGAATGGGAGTTGGGTTGAATGAGAAGATTTAATTCAGATTAGTGCTTCCTGTCCCTCGAAGGTTTCCTCGAATACTGGAAATGCGGAAATTGTGCGCAGATGGGAGAAGTTGCCGAGCAGCAGATTATTCTTTGAAAAGAGGGGTTGCACTGATATTCTGTTTGGAGTATGTGGTAGTAATATTTGTTGAGAAGGGTAAGTGTGATTTTTTTTGTTTCGAATGGAAGAGAATGTCGGGAGTAGCAATCATGCATCTGGGAAAGTAAGTTTCTAGATACAGTGAAGCAATAAATCAATACCACTTAGTCATAGTGGAAGGTAGTGCATGTCTCTTGCAGACACATCTGTTAGCATATGTTAGGCACAATATTAGGTATAATAGATGATATTCATTTAAAAGAGGAGGCGAATAAGAGTAAACGGTTGCCATTGAATAAGAGTTTGTTGTTGGTGTAGGGAAAGGTTTGTTGGATGAGAAACAAATAGAGAGGCACACGCCATTGGTTATAGTACTTGAATGCGTAAATAGCAATCCTAGAGGAACCATTGTTCAATATTTCCGATAGGGTGCTGCTAGAGCTATGCTGTGGGAGAAAGTGGAGGATGGGTGTGGCATGGAATGGTTGTTGTTGAAAGAATGATATTCTGCCGTTGCCTTTTGGCTGGAAAGTGCTGTTGATGCAGTGGCATCACCATGTCGTCATGACATGTCCACCCCAGTTCTCTCAGATATCGATTTTTCAATTCTTCGAAATCCGTTATAATATTCACTGGGGGGGGGCAAGAATTTCAGTAAAATGAAATGAGCTCACTTCTCCCGACATTGTATGCATTGGTGGAAATCAGCGCAACTTTACCAGTCACACTGGCATCGTGTGAAACATCGCATGATTTTGTGCTGTTAGCAATCAAAAAGACTGTCACAAAAACATGGTCATTAATTTTTGAATGCAGTAAATTTCAAAAACTTTTCGTCGTTGTTACGTCGTTGTTATATCTGTCAGTGGGATAATTTTTGCAAGTTAGTAGTAAATAGTTGATCTTTGCTTGTTTCTATTTCATCTAAGGATGATTTAGAATGGGCGTTGGCCATCTTTCCGAGCGTTTGAAGGGCGTGGCCCCAGAAATTTTTCCTGGGGGCTACGCCCCCAAGCCCCCAAGAGTTTTTGTCCACCCCGGTATTTTTAGTTTGGGAACGCCACTGTGTTGATGCATAGGAAACCTTCGTATTAGCTGCTCTGTGACCAGTAGGAATGTCAGAAATACCGATCTGGCAGGGGTATCATGGGGTGCGCCCACTCACTGTAGCAGGATGTGTTCGTTCAAAGAAACAAACCAAGAATTTTTTCCTTCAAATATAGAAAAAACAAACAGAAATTATACACAACCAAGCTATACAAATAGTTGAAGGATTTTTTCGCTAAGGCTGACTGTAAACAGAACTATTGCCCTGCCTTTCAGTCCTGGAGAAGGGATAAAGAAAGGATCCCCGAAAGTGTTCGTTCAAAAAAAGGAACCAAGAATTGTTTCCTTCGAATATTGAAAAAAGAGGGGGCATAAGTAATATTTGTAATTGCAATGAATTGCCCTGCCTCTCAGTTTTAGAGAAGGGGTTAGGAAAGGGGATCGAAATGTACGGAAATGTCAAAGTTTCGTGCAGCGAAGCAAGTAGTGAAGAATGTAGCAAGCCAGATGTAGGGAAATGTCAAACGGGCATAAGTAATATTTGTAATTGCAATGTGATGTGAGATCGACATGCAATGTGGATATTTGAATTCGAGCATTCAGTTCTGTTTGTCTTTTCAGCTTAATGAACAGAACAATTGTAGCCTTTGGCCATGAGGGCATGTTTTGCCTTTACTATTTTTATGAGCAGAGCTGTTGCCCAAACCCCCAAATGTGTTCTTTCAAAAAAAAACCAAGAATGTATTCCTTTGAAAACAGAAAAAACAAACAGAAATTATACAAAACCAAGCTACACGAATGATACGAATAGTTAAAGGATTTTTTCGCTAAGCCTGACTGTAAGCAGAACTATTGCCCTGCCTTTCAGTCCTGGGGAAGGGTTAAGGAAAGGGTCCCCGAATGTGTTCGTTCAAAGAAACAAACCAAGAATTTTCTCCTTTGAATATCGTAAAAACGAACAGAAATTATACACAACCAAGCAACACGAATAATACTAATAGCTTAAGGACTTTTTCGCTAAAGCTGATTGTAAAAAACAGAACTATTGCCCTGTCTTTCAGTATTGGAGGAGGGATTAGGAAAGGGGATTATTCCCGCTGGGAAAACAACAGACCCATTGTTCTTCATGGCACGAAATTCTAGATCAAAGAAGTGTGAGCCCCAATTACCCTAGAAGCGGGAGCACGTTTGCAAAAAATGACTTGAAACTCTACGCCTACCCCACAGGCGGCAACTTGAGGTGTAAGCGCCAGCACCGTAGCTTCTACGGTAAGAGAGGAGTTCGCGTGACAAAATGGTGTCATAATCCCCTTACTACTTTAGTATATAAGATACGAACAGAAATTATACACAACCAAGCAAAACGAATAATACTAATAGCTAAAGGACTTTTTCGCTAAAGCTGATTGTAAAAAACAGAACTATTGCCCTGTCTTTCAGTATTGGAGGAGGGATTAGGAAAGGGGATTATTCCCGCTGGGAAAACAACAGACCCATTGTTCTTCATGGCACGAAATTCTAGATCAAAGAAGGGTGAGCCCCAATTACCCTAGAAGCGGGAGCACGTTTGCAAAAAATGACTTCAAACTCTACGCCTACCCCACAGGCGGCAACTTGAGGTGCAAGCGCCAGCACCGTAGCTTCTACGGTAAGAGAGGAGTTCGCGTGACAAAATGGTGTCATAATCCCCTTACTACTTTAGTATATAAGATAGTTTGAAGAACGACCCGTGTGGAGCTAAAATCATGAGATTTCGGGATTTTCATAAACAACAATGTGATATTTAAACATTTACAAAAAAATGGATAAGATTTTAGGAATGATGTCCCCGCGGACAGCGACTACAGGCAGGAAATATTTTTGGTGGAAAACAGTCTGGCTGGATGAAATGAACAACGCAAAATTCAATGATGTTGAATTTCACGTACTTTTTACAAAAAATACGAGAAATCCCACTCTTGCAGTTGCTGGCCGTAATCTTTCAGTCTCTCAGACCGCCAGACACTTCCGGTACTTCTAGTTGTAAATTATTTTATTTACATGTGACAGAATAAAAATTCTTCTCTTTGTCATGCCCTTCAGTCCCAAATAATTTGGAGTTTAGTAAAAAACTTTTTATTTTCTTTTACTTTTACCAGTAACTGGAAAATATGTCCTGAATGAAATGTGTTGTTCATTCTACAGCTCTGCACCAAGCAAAATTAGAATTTATGTGTATGTGTGTGATCGAACCGAAATGCTAGGGACTATTTAAGACGAAGCATCTTCCCCCGTACCCATAGTTTAGGCGCGCAAATGCATTACAACATCATGAAAGAACAGGAAGTACGCTTTTTAGAGCTTTTGACACTGATCAGTAGCGTTTGACAGATCTGCTGATATACGATACGCCATATTTGACTAACGGAAGTAAAAGGTCCACTTGTACTTAAGGGTCATTTTCGATTTTCAGTAAATAAGGGTCATACTTGGGGTCCTGGGTCCTGGGGTATGGTTTTTATACTATGCCTTCTTTTTAAACATAAATTTCAATTAAATTTTTATATTCCAATTGTAGCTGTTAATTATTTTGCGTAGTATCGTTGACAATGAACGTGTTTTATTTGTATTCGCCAATATGAGCAATTAGACATTTCACGTGATCAGCGTATGAACACGAACTCGTGTGCGCATGTTCATAAGATCAGCGATTTTTGGGGTTTTTACTGGGATTTTCGTGACTTTTTGTGTAATTCTTCCTTTTACCTTATTAAGCTTTTGATTGATAGTTCTGTTCTGTTTAACCATATTTGATATTTGCTAGGTGTGTTAAATTTTATAGTTAGGAACCCACGTTTTGGAAAATAGTCAGTAGTTGTCGAAGATCGCCGTCGAATTCGTATCGTAAGTAAAGATAAGTAGTGCCGTACCGAAGTTATTGAAGTAGAAGACGTTAATCGAAGAAATAAGAAATATAAAGACGCATTAGATCAGCCGACGAAGTTAGAGAAGATTATATTCTGAAGTAAAAGCAAGACGTGGTTTCATTCTTAAAGATAAAGTGTTTCAGTTGTTTCAAGATCCGACGTTTCTCTGTGTTGAATTCTGCCGACAAGTCGAAAGAGGTCGTAAGTTTGTTTCAGCCTTATTTTCAGTATTAATATTAAAGAAACAGTTAAACCCAAGAAAAGTGTGGTTTAACAGTATGTAAGTAAGCGCCCCAGACTCGATAAGCTTTGCTTCTTCTGGGGCGTATGTCAACGTATGTACTGTTAGTTACTCACTAGGTAATATGTTGTCATAAATCATCATTATTACATAAGCACTGCTGTGGTGGGTTATTATGCTTGATGTGGTGGGTTATTATGCTAGTTGTGGTGGGGTTTTTGCGTACTGTGGTGGATAAGCACTACTGTGGTGGGTTATTATGCTTGATATAGTGGGTTATTATGCTTGTTGTGGTGGGGTGTTTTGCGTACTGTGGTAGATAAGCACTACTGTGGTTGGTTATTAAGCTTGATGTGGTGGGTTATTATGCTTGTTGTGGTGGGGCTTTTTGCGTACTGTGGTGGATAAGCACTACTGTGGTTGGTTATTATGCTTGATGTGGTGGGTTATTATGCTTTTTGTGGTGGGGCTTTTTGCGTACTGTGGTGGATAAGCACTACTGTTGTGGGTTATCATGCTTGTTGTGGTGGGTTATTATGCTTGTTGTGACGATGTTTTTTGCACACTGTGGATGATAAGCACTACTGTGGTGGCTTACTATGCTTGATGCGGTGGCATTCTTTTGCTGTTTGTTGTCTGTGGTTAATACTCACTATTTGGGTGGTGTTTTCGTTTCAAGTTGTATGGATACGGGTTTGAAAAAACAGGTCATTTTTTGCTACAGAGTTTCAAAATGAATTATCTTTACGAGAAAAATGCGAATTTGCGCCCATCAAAGGAGCGGAGGTATCGTCTGTCAGACAAAGGTACGCAGCACAACGAAGTGGCGAAGCCCAATCTCATTCAACAAGTGCTACACTCGTCATTCAAAACGAAAAATAAATTGGAGAAGCAACAGTGGAATACCATCATGCCTGTTTTGTGGATCACAGCATTATTCATCAAGTTGCGGTATAATTACCAATTCAGATGAACGACAAAAATGCTCCGCGAGAAAAAGCGATGCTTTGCATGTTTACGCGCTGGACATGTCAGCAGGCAATGTCCCAAAGAATCAAAATGCTTCAAGTGCAACGGAAAACATCATGCTTCTAACTGCGGTTCGCTTGCGGATACAAAACATACCACTTCATCAAACGCCACTCGAGACAATCACGTATCACAAGCTACGCAAAGCGATCAATCAGAAAATCCGCGCGATAAACCAGTAAGTAACTTTCTTTTTACTTCGCAAGATGAAAGTACTAATAAGGCAATTTTGTTACAAACCGCAGAAGCTAGAGTTCATAGCGTTAATGATGAATCAAGTGCAAGTAAAACTAGAATCTTATTAGATAACTGATTGCAGAAATCTTATGGCACTGCCAAACTGAAAGATAAACTTAAATTGCCCACGATAAAACATGGGGAAAGAGTATTGATTAAAGAGTTTGGCAATAAAGAGGGTACGCTAAAAACATGCGATTCAGTGCAGTTAGCAATCAAGTGCACAGATAATACCACTAAATTTATCACAGCATTTGTCGTTGATAATATCTGTAGTTCAATTTCTGACCAAGTTATTGACATTGCTAAATTGAAGTATCCCCATTTAAAGGGATTGCCTCTTGCTGATTCTGGCAATGGTCAGGAAGATCTAGAAGTCCAGGTTATGATAGGGGCAGACTTTTATGGAAATTCATGCTGGACCAAGTAGTGAAAGGGGAAAATTGCCAAGGCCCCGTAGCATCATTAATTCGTTTAGGATATGTATTAAATGGACCTGTCGAGGTACCAGCCAAGATATTATCACAATCGTCAAACATAACCGTTGCCCACGTAATGAAACTGAAGCAATTAGACAAAATTCTGAATTAAATAACGCTTTACGGGCGCTTTACACAAGTTTTGGGACTATGAAACCATGGGGATCTGTAATAACGAAAGCAAATACGTAAACGAAAGCCTTTTAGAAGGTAAAATCAAGTTTCAAGAAAGTAACTATCAAGTTTCTTTGCCCTTAAAAGAAAGCTATCCAATACTAGCAGATAATTTCTTTGTCGCACGTAAACGTCTCGATTCTCTGCTCACTCGCCTTAAATCAAAACCAAAAATCTTAGAGG